>VXBW01005663.1:265314-281965 GCA_013400375.1 Thinocorus orbignyianus
TGCAGGACCCCCTGAAGTGAGAGGAGCAGGAACACGCTGGGTCCCAGCAGGAACAGCAGCAGCTCTGGGGACCTTGGTGACCTCCGACAGTGCCTGTTTTACACAGACCATTCTGCTCCCAGGTCCTCCAAAGAACCCATTTCCCCTCAAATACAGCTTGAGCACAGACTGGAACTAACAAGCTCAGATCATTTCTGAGAGCCCCAGTCACGCTTCCAGTCATCAATATCACTTCTTCCTCACCAAGAACAGCAACACCCTCTCTGCTTTGATGCCAGGAATCATAGAATTGTCTGGACTCGAAGGCACCTTCTAGATCTTTGAGTCCAACCATCAACCAGACACTGACAATCCAACACCAAACCATATCTCTAAGCACTGCATCTGCCCAGCTTTTCTATACCTCCAGGGATGGTGACTCCACCACTTCCCTGCGCAGCCCATTCCAAGGCTTAATAACCCTTTCAGTACACAATTTTTCCTAATATCCATCCTAAACCTCCCCTGGTGCAACTTGAAACCATTTCCTTTTGTCCCATCACCTTCTCCTTGGGAGAAGAGGTTGTTCCCTGCTGGCTACACCCTCCTTTCAGGGAGTTGCAGAGAGTGAGAAGGTCTTCTCTCAGCCTCCTCCAGGCTGGACACCCCCAGCTCCCTCAGCTGCTCCTCATAAGGTTTGTGCTCCAGACCCCCCACCAGCTTTGTTACCCTCAAGAAACGTCACTGTACTCACCCTGTTCTTCAGCTGTGACAGGTCCAGGGTCAGGAGCTGGCTGTTCTCCGCTGGCTGTTTCACACCCGGCTGCGCGCTCGCCCCGAAGCTGCAGCGATGCTCAGGGCTGGTGTCCCTCACAAGCAGCACCACACGAGTCCAGCTCGAGGGTGGGGATGGCTGCACCTTGGTGCCATGGAAAGGGATGATTCTACCAAAAAACCCCTCTTTTGAGGGCTTGTTTCTGTACCTCCTCCCTCAGCCCCCTTTACTAACCCCTCTGCTAGCCAGGCCTCTGCTCTCACCCCGTACAGCCACGGTTCCATCATGTTAAAACTCATTTTCCAGGCTAATCCCTGAATTTGAGCAGGCTCCAAGTTGTTGTTGATAGTCTTCAAAGTTTTGGCCCAGCTGTGCCATCGGCCTTGCCCTTGAAATCAGGTATGAGCCGACAGTCCTAGAAGCGAGCCAAAAGCTCAGGGACACTGGCACGATCCAGCGATGGCCGGGGCAGAGCAGCTGGAAAGAGACGCAGCCTTGGGCCTGAACAAAGCATCGGGAAAGCCATCCTGAAATTCTCCTCCAGCCCCAGCGCGCCCTCCTGACTGGCACAGCTGGGACACGGCCAGACCAGCTGCTGCTCCTCCAACTGCCCTGCTCTTCCTCCTCTTCCTCCTCCAGCTGCACAGATGGCTGCTGCGGTGGCAGCCGCAGCTCCAGGCCCTGCTGAGGAAGGAGAGGACACACAACGGTTACAGGAACCACACAGAGGTGGGAGCCACCACCTCTCAAAGCAGAAGGGACACAGAGTGATTATTGCCTTATTATTAACCAGACTATTTATCCAGTTCTGGGCTTTCCAGTTCAAGGGAGACAGGAAACTACTGGAGAGAGCCCAATGTAGGGCAACAAAGATGTTAGAGGGATTGGAGCATCTCACTGAGGAGGAAAGGCTGAGAGAGCTGGGACTCTTGAGCCTGGAGAAGAGAAGGCTGAGGGGAGACCTTATTCATACTCACGAGGACCTAAAAGGTGGGTTGAAGGAGGATGGAGCCGGACTGTCCCCAGGGGTTCCCAGTGACAGGACGAGGGGCAATGGGCACAAGCTGGAACACGGGAAGTTCCATTCAAATAGGAGGAAAAACTTCTTTGGGGTGAGGGTGTCAGAGCCCTGGCAGAGGCTGCCCAGGGAGGGTGTGGAGTCCCCTTCTCTGGAGACCTTCAAGTCCCGCCTGGATGCTGTCCTGAGTGATGTGCTCTGGGCAACCCTGCTTTAAGCAGGAGAGATGGACTGGATGATCTCTAGAGATTTCCTTCCAACTCTGACCATTCCTTGATTCCTTGCCTTTAGAACAAATTTCCAGCCAGCTCCACCTCAATTTACACTTCTCCAGAAGGAGAGCAGCCCTTCAGAGGAGTCTTTACATGCCTTGAAACAGAGATGAGATTCTGCAATTAGAATTCCTTAGTTTAATCCCAAACCAGTCTTACAACACACAGGTACTTAGTGCTGTGGCTCACGCTCAAGACGGAAAGCAGCCCTGGTCCCTTCGTGACTGGCTTTCTAACTGCCACAAAAGAAACACCAGTATTTATTTGCTTTTACATCAAGCTGGAGGGAAGGAGGCAAGAAGATCAGCAATGATGCTGAGGAGACAACCCAACCACCACGCTCCCCCTCGGGAAACCACGTCCCCTTGGCTCCCTGGTAGCAATGGAAGAGATCAGTCTGCCACCCTCCTTCCTAAAACAAGGTGTTGGTTTGCAATTGTCACAAAAAAAAAGATGCCAGGTAGAGAAACCAGAGCAATAAAAATAACTCAAGCCCAGACTGCCAGCCCTCGGTGGTGCTGAGGGAGGCACCGGCAGCACCTGCAAATCAGGAAGAACAGAAGCACAGAAAAAAACCACCTCTTTGGAACGGAAAAAGCAGAGGGAGATACACTATCAAAGCATTTCCACCATGGCCCTACGCTGCTTCCAGCCACCACGATCCACAGCCTTCTCTGGAACTTGAGTCTTTGTTAAACGCCAAGCGCTGACAGGCCCAGAGCACCCACACAGGGAGCAGGGGCTGCCTGACTGCACAGAGCCAGAGAGCACCTGGCAGGGGATGGGAGCAGGGCACAGGGAGAGACCTTTGAGAAGCAAGGGGAAAGGAGAAAAAAAGAAATAATTTGGTTTTATAAGTGATTAATCAAGAAAAGTGATTAATCAGCGCTTGGGAAGGAAGGACAGAGGTTTATGCAGCAATCAGCAAACTCACTGTCTGTTGCCACAAACCCATTTACTCTTCCCAGTGTTTCATTCCTCAATATATTGATATAAATATTTCAGAAGCCTCCAGACTCTCCTTCAGCTTATTTACAGAGCTCAATAACCAAATATCCCATTTCCCCCCCTCCCCTTTCCCAATCCCTGTTCCACTCCACAGCCAAATTCATGACAAAGAGGGAACAGGCAAAAGCACACACTATGGTCTGGTGACAGAAGCAGTGACACAGACCTTCTCCCAAAGCCACCACAGCACCAGCAGCTTCCACAACAGCCTCCCAGCCTACAGACACACTGATCATAGCCAAGAAAGAGCTGAAGTCCTCCAAAATTCTCCCCCGTAGCTGTTACCTGGACATCATTTAGCACACTGCGGTGCTTTGGGAATGTACATCTGTCTGCTTATTCCGATGAGGATACAGGGAAAAAAAAATAAAAGTGACCAGCCTACAGGGTAATGCAAAATAATTGATTTTATTTCAAATAAAAAGCAAAACCACAATCATCCAAACAAGACAATTAAGAATATCCCAGCTCTGCTGGATGGGTTGATAAAAGCAGCTACCGGCAGTGGCGGGGCTTGGGGCCGACAGTGTGAGCGTCGTGGGAAACAGCAAACTCTTTCCTTCCTCCCAAACTCTTTCCTTCCCCCCTTTGCAACGGGGATGCCAAATCCTCCCCTTACAGCCACCCCACACGGGCACTGCCTATTGGATTCACTCACTCTCGCTTCCTGCCCCACGACGGCTGGGAATTCAGGGAGGAAAAGGTTCTACGTTAATTATGAAAGAGGTTGCTGTCTTTCTTCTAAGCTTTTGGAGAGGCTTTAACGTAACTGAGAAGCCAGACTGGAGCCAGCACACCCGAGCTGGGAAGGGAAGGGTTTGCCAGCACTTCCTGGGTGCCACCTGCTCCTGGAGCACTTGTGCAGAGAACAGATGCCGAGATGGACACAACTGTTGTTCACATCCACAGTTTTGGCAGGGTATCCATTCGTTTACTGTCACAGCAGACAAGCCTGCACTGCTTCCCAGATTCAAAAGCACGGCCAGAGCTCACAGATCCCTTTGGCCAGAGCAAGGACAGTGATGGTGACACACAGAGGACAATGGGGAAGAAGAGCACAGAGCAGACCCGGCTCCCCGAGCTGTCCCTAGGGCGCAGGGAAGAGCAGCACTGCTGCTTTGGGGCTGGAGGGAAGGAGGGGCCCGCCGGGCCTGGGGGCTGGACCGCAGCTGCCTGCTACATCAGGGGCTCTACAGTACAAACAGCAGTGGGGGCGGAACAAGAGACAGGGGTGCCCCGAGGAGCACAAGCCTGGAGAAGCCAGAGCACAAAAATCCACTCTGCCCACACAGCCTCCCACAAGCACGGAGCCAGGCACAAGGGGAGCAGAGTTTTTAACTTCATTCCCCATTTCACCCAGCCTGGGAAGCATCAGCTGCCCTCCACCTTCCCTTAAGGCCAGTGAAGCCAACTTCCCCATGAGAGGTATCATTCCAATCCTATTTTAAAAACACCCCGATCTAGCAGGACCTCCTGTTTAGAGCAGGCCGTAACATGCCAAGAGTTAAACTCTGGTGAAAACAAAAAGCCTTGTTCTGCTACAATTTATGTACCACACAGCAAATCTGGAAGGGTCACGGCAGAACACCACGTGGCTGTGAGTGCTTAACAACATCCCCAGTGTTTTTCTGCTCCAAAAAGCTAATGCCAGGTTCAGGAGTCTCAGGTTACTCGGGATGCTGGAAACACTTTTTGTGGGAGGATGACTTCAAAGCATCTTACACACGAAATACATCTCAGCCTCACAACACCCCTGTGAGGTAGGTATTTTCCTCATCTACTAAAACAAAGACAGAAGCCCAGCAATTCTGCTGAGGCAAGAGCCTGTGAGCGGAAGAACAGGAGATTCCAGGAGTCCCGATTCCCAGGCAGCCTGAACAGACACCCTTTTGTTTCACATCAGAAAGTGCCTTGTGGAGAAGTCAGTACAGCGTTGCAGGTCTCACCACGGCTGCAGTCCATGTCAAACACACCACCTTCCTGCGAGGGATGGCAAACGAACACAGGCTTCAATAGCAAAATGGTTTTATTTCACCCCCTGGAAGAGTTCACAGGCATGGAAGATACTCTGCACTTTAGATCTTCCAACTGTGCTCCTGGTGGTACCGGTGTGGCCTTCCCAGCACAGTGATCGGGCTTTTCAGGCAGATGGAAGATTTTAAGAATGCAAAACTGAACCGTGTAGGCCAAATGCAACTGCAAGCTACAGCGTAAGCCACCTTGTTGTACGTACTGACAGTCAAGCCACCGAAGAGGGCAGCGGACGTTGCTCTAAGGGCTCCCCTCAGAGACAGAGCTGAGACTTCTGAGCCGTCACCTCCCCAAGCCCCTGCACTCCTCCAGAAGGCTGCACTGCAGCCCGCTCTGTCCAGAAAGACACACGGATCATGCAGGCTCCCAGGCTCTTCAGCTGGGCAGGAAAAGAGGCAACCTTGGCCAGAAATGCCAGGAACTTGAGAAGGTTTTTTAAAAAAATGAAGTAACATTGTGGAAGAATCTGCAGCACTACACAGAGCAAACGGTGCTCACTTACGCCTGGCTATGGCAGGAAGTTCAGGAGCTCAGACAGCTGAGGAGTGTACCAATAAGCATTCCCTCTCTCCATTTTTTCAACACCACACTTCACTTCCACAAAGGGACTGGCACGAAGATTCAGAAACAGAGATCCCAACAAATGTATTCAGGATTCCCTTGTACAACAGGGTATGGCCTGGTCTCCAATTAGGGAGAGAGTGTTTAAGTAGGAAGAGACCAGTTTAAAAAAAAATCAGAAAACCCAGACAAGTAATGTTCTGGGTTCTATGAAATCCAAAGTCACAGTTAAGGCTGCCAATCTGCTTTTTAATTCCACTACCAGTGCCTGGGCACTACTGCATGTTTACTACAAACACACCACCTCCAGCTTTCAAATTTCCTCCCCAAAGAACGGCTGAAGTGAGATCAAACACCCACTTTCCTAGGTCTCAGGAGAGCACCCAAGGAAGCACCACAACCCAGCCACCTCCTGGCTCTGCTGTTCAGAGGGAGGAGGATCATTTCCTTGCAACACACCTTCAGCCAGGCCAACCTCTTCACTGACACCACCAGCACAAGCCCCTGCTAAAACAGCCCAGCAGCTCCAACAGATTCCTTGGGGATGAGAGCTTTACTCAGCATAATACAAACGCATCTAAACAGACTTAAGCAACACACTGCATTTTTTTTAAAAAAAAAGCATAAAACAACAATATGTCCCCCTCCCAGTCCTTTAAAATTGGCACCACAAGTTCTGGAAACACCTGAACCACAAAAAAAAAAAGCCATTTAGGTACATGAACTGCACTGGCCTGAAGAAGCCCAGGGCTCCATGACTGCTTGGTATTCAAAGCCCAGCAACTGCAGTTCTCAGTCATTGCCTCATGCCTCATCACATCTGCACCTAAAGGATTGTAATTACTGGCAAATGCTGACTTTTTCCCCCCAGTTTTTCCTGTGCAAGAAATTCCAAGATTCTCCCGCTCAATTGAGCTTCCAATGCGAAGGTGCTAGTGCATCTTTGCTACCAGTCATCATAACAGACGCAGAGCAAAAGTGAACGGGCTGTTGCTGGTTAAGGTGTTGCACCGTAGCTGGACACACGTAGATTAAGACCACGAAAGATGCTTCAGGTGGGTGGTCACCTCCGCTGAAGTGGCTTCAGTGTTTGGAGTATTCACAACCACCTCCCCTTCCTGAAATTCTGGTGCAAGATCTGCCGGACATTCAGATAGGCCAAAAAAGGGCTGGTATTCCTTTCCTCAAGTGTACAGGACAACATGTAAACATATGACAGTGTCAAAGCAAAGCAGGTTTCTCGTTTTACCTGCTGGTTTTAAAAAGAGTTCTTTAAAAACTGACCGTCATCTTCCTTACCAGTTAGGTGAACCATTAAATACTTGGCATGTCCTTACCCAAAGCTGGGTTATTAGTGCACTCACTCGGGGCGCAGAGGGGACAAAGCATTGCACTAAAATGTGGAGTCGGGGCATTCCCCTAGAAGTTATTAAGGAGCCAACCTTTAACAGCACATAATGAAGACAGATGTCTGGGTTGAAGAAGAGTGACAAAAAAACTTAAGGACTGTGAGAAACAGAAGCAGGAGGGGGTAGAACAGAGCTGGCTGGCTGCTAACGGAGCTTCGAGCGGCAGCTGCCTCTGGGCGGGTGGAGTTATCTCTCAGGGATAGCTGCGGCCTCCACAAGATTCCCTAATCCTGTAAAAAAATAAAGAAATAAATACAACTGCCTGTCAACAACTATAGCATTTCCCCTCACATCAGGACAAAAAATAAAAAATAATTTTAAGAAAAAAATCACAGCATGCAGGTTAATTGTATGCTTATTCATCCTACAGGATTGCAGAAGCTAGAGAAGATTTTACGTTTAGAACTCTTTCTTATCAAGCAATCCATCACCCAGCTGGAGCAGAAAGTCCCCCCATCCTCATAGATCAAAACAATCAACACACAGGAGGAAGAACAGTGACACCTGGAAAACCAGTGTTCTAGGCAATGTGCTAATTTTTAAGATACTCATTACAAAATCTGCAGTGCAAACACCACCGCACAGGGTTTTCAGAAGACCAGATCTGCACGTGTGCTCTGTGCTGTTACAGCTCTTTCATTTTTAAAAACAGGGTCTGCATTAAGGTTAGTTATCTCCTGCTGCTCACTCCCTTCCTGAAGTCCCAACTGGCTGCTGAAATGGGATTTGACAATGTCATAACAAATTGTTCAAACCTCCAGGGCAAAATAAGCAGTCAGTACAGTTCTCTCCAACTGTTTAATGATGCTCTGTACTTGTGATTCAATTACATTCAGTTACAAGCAACCCTCCAAACAAGGGAGCAGTGCAGCACAGCATAAGATAATCAGCAACACCTGCAGGAGCAAACAGATCCATAAGCAGCACCTACACTGGGATGTCAGGCACGATACTGGGAATCCTGTCTTCCCCAAGTAAATCACTACTGCACACCTTCCTGCAATATACTCCCAGATTCCCAGTGTTTCACCATTTGTAACCTGGCTAGTCCAGAAAATTTCCTTCCTCTGCAACTTTACCCCAAGCAGTATCTATTCTCAGCTCTGCAATATTCATGTTCCCCCCTGCAACTGACTAGAAACTTGCCTCTTTTATTTCTGTTTTTAATAGTTAAACAGACATTTGGGGCTTGGGATGAACTTTGGCTTTAACATATAAAAGAACAGGCCACACTGAAGTAATTCAGGCAATAAAAAGAGAAACTGTACAACTACTTGAAGGTTCTCTGTTTGGATAAGAAGGCACTGAAACCTGAGTCTTGCCTGATTATTCCTCATCTTTAATTGTTTACTATTCATTTGTGCTCTCTGGAGAGCACAGTTAAAACATCCCAGCTCTCCCATTACAACAAATAAAATAAAATATTTTCTGTATTAAAAGAGAAACTAGGAAAATAATAAAACTGTTTATTTAATAAAGTAAAACATCTCAATTTTTAAAAATACCAAGAATCTCCATTTTCAGCTTGAAGCAATTAAAGTAATTGATGGAGGGAAGGTATCACCTTACAGATACCATTCTGTAAGGAACCCTTTGCTCTCCATCCTTCTCTCCTGATGAATCCCCATATTTTAACTTTGCCAGCTCTGCCTTGGATTGTCTTTTGCTTGTTTAAAACCCAACGGTTGCTGTGGGGTCACCTGGAGGAGCTGCGCTCTTTGCTCACGCAGTCGTCCTGGGAAGTTGTGTCACCGTTGCCCATCATGCTGCACGTTCTCCGCTTTTTCCTCCGGTGCATCATCCCCTCCGTCTCGGAGCCAGAGTCACACTGAAGCAGAGAGATGAAACCAGAACTCAAAGAAACCTTGTGAACAGTTTGTGCTGTGGAATTCACTGTAAGAGCTACCTTAGCAATTCTGAATAATCAATTGTCAAAGAACATGCTAATTTACATTAGATCCATGAAATCAATTTTAAATTAAATTTTTCAAAATCAGGAATATGTATGTTCTTAGATTTCATCACCGACTAATCTGGGATAATTGATGCACCTTGCTTTGGCTCCTAGAAGGAGTTAATTTTCCTGAGCACAGACTCAATGCTTTGTGAAGCACCCAGGTGCCTAGGAAAAGTCCCCTGCATATCCGACAGTCTCAGGCTTGGATCTTGATCCCCCTCCTCCCCATTTTTAAAAACCTCCATTTTGCAGCCATTTTACACAATCAAGGCTCAGCTGACTGACGGGTTTATACACAATACAAACATAAGCCAAACCAACCAAACTAATTTAGAAATGCAGAGGCCTCAGCAAACAGAACCTTCCAAGACCAGAGGCTCCTCCTCCACCATGTAAATTTGTTTAGTCGCTTTTTATTAATTTGTTTGTCAGAAGACATGAATGTTAGGATGAGGACACAATCAGGTATTGGGGAGGGACTCTTTGTCAGGAAGTCTAGTGANCCTCTGAATCAGAGTCTGAGGAGCTGGAACTTGAGGAACTGGAAGAATCGCTAGAACTATCGGAAGCAATACCAGTAGATTCCTGCAGGTCCACCGAATCGGCCAAGGCTGCCAAGTCAGGGTGTTCCTGCTTTAGGATCCTAAACAGTTGAAATTTCAGGGTTAGCCTTTCAACAGTAACACTGCACGTCAATAAACAGAGTACTTTGGGGTTTTGTTTTAAATAGACAATACGAAAAGAAAGCTACTGTATCTCTTACCTGTACCATTTCCGTGACAGTTTGGGTCTCCCTCTTACTGTCTTGTGCCACACCACAGGGAAGTTGGTACAGCTGGCGAAGTTTTGCGTAATGGCAATAGTTGTGTCAAGATTGAGAACTACGTGCCACCAGCCACCTATAAACATGACATCAATGAGCAGGGTTTGGAACTTGATGATCTTTAAGGTCCCTTCCAACTCTAACCATTCTATGATTCTACGATTTCTGGCTACACAGCAGAAAGCAAGCTCAAGATCAGGCGTGAACAGTTTTTTTCCATAGCAAACGTGGAAATTGGACCTTATCCCTCAAACTCAGGTGAGTCTGACATAACATCATCTTTCCCCCACTCTTATTTCAGCGTTTGCTCCAATGCTTTACAGATTCTCGTTACAGAAGGCTGCTGAACACTCTCACCAAATTATCCAGCTCATGAACAGCACCAAAGATCTGACTTGACAGCAACACACTGGCTACTGACGGCTTATTTACTAGCAAGAGCCATTGTAACCCCGACCGCACAGAGACCCTCCTCTGAAGCTGGAGAGCGCTTTCCATGCTGATTTAGTAAGGTTCTTGTGACTACAGACAAACCTTTCATTTAAAAATAGATGCAAAATTGTTTCCCCACCCACCCAACACAAAAATAGACAGTGGTGTTCTTACAACCCACTTACAACCTCATAAAAAAGACTAAGGAAACAGTTTAATGGAACCCGACAGCTCCAAAACCTTAACAGAAGGTACACTGAGGGGTCACTAATACGTGCCAAGACAATCACAAGGCACTCTTCAAACATGAAGTCAGCTGTGTGTCACAGACAAGTGTGGAGAGAATCCACGGGCCACGCTGCACAAAAACAATGTGAGATTTAGAGGTTTGTATTTGGCACCAAATTCACCCACCTCACCTCCTAGCTGTAACAGACACAGCGTGCAGTCACTTAGAGAACAGCAGCTTCATCACATCTTTCTTTAGCTTTTCATAGAATCACAGAATGGTCAGAGTTGGAAGGGACCTTAAAGATCATCAAGTTCCAACCCCCCTGCTCTGGGCAGGGACACCTCTCCCTAGAGCAGGTTGCTCCAAGCCCCATCCAGCCTGGCCTTAAACACTTCCAGGGACGGGGCATCAACAACTTCCCTGGGCAACCTGTTCCAGTGCCTCACCGCCCTCACAGTAAAGAGCTTCTTCTAATATCTCATCTAAATCTCCCCTCTTCCAATTTAAAACCATTCCCCCTCGTCCTGTCACTAGACTTCCTGACAAAGAGTCCCTCCCCAGCTCTCCTGTAGGCTCCCTTCAGATACTGGAAGGCTGCTCTCAGGTCTCCCCGGAGCCTTCTCTTCTCCAACTGTTCCAACAGTTCAATGTCCTTTCTATGTTGAGGACTCCAGAGCTGGACACAGGACTCCAGGTGCGGTCTCACAAGCGCAGAGCAGAGGGGGACAATCACCTCCCTGGCCCTGCTGCTCACACTTCTTTTGATGCAACCCAGGATGGGGTTGGCTTTCTGGGCTGCCAGCGCGCACTGCCGGCTCATGTTGAGCTTCTCATCCATTTTGATTTCAAATGCAAGATTAAACATAACCACAGAGAGGTGGGTGGAAAGTGTCAGCGCCTTTAAGTAGTTCTTTTCCCACAGCTAAGAAAAACTCATACAAAGTCAGACTACACAGGCTACAAAATTCAGTCAGGAATTTGCTACTCGAACATTTTTGTTTAGGAGTTACCAATACTCAAACACCTCTACTATTTTAGGCCTCGACAGTGTTCTATTACTGCAGTTTAGGTCAGGACCAAATTCCCGTGATGCTGCAATTCAGGCCCCATTTGTTTTGTCATCTGTACCACATGCAACCCTATGCTACAGGCCACAAAGGCTTCAGGATGCTCAGAAAATAACTGAATAGCCTCAAAATGTGCCCTCGCAACATGCATCTCTTTTGAAACAGCTTGGAACAGTTTATTTTCTAAGAGATGGGTCACATAAGAAAGGTGAAATATTCTCTTCATCTTTACTACACACAAATGTTAAAAACACCCTCTTCTCTCCCAGATTTCTTTACTGGAGAGATTTGTACATACCTGGCACAAAAACCGTCTCGCCTGGTTTCTGTAAGATTTCAAGGGGTTTGAATTCAGGGGGCCAGGTGGGGAGCTGTGTCCTGGGATAGATGACATTGAACCAAGTGATAGCCTCGTCCTGCTGGTTCCCTCCCTCTTCTCGCGTCACTTTGATCAGCTCTCTGGGAGTGCTGGTAGGAAACAAGCACCAACGCTTATGGCCCTGGACTAAGGCATTCCACGCACTAGTTCCCAAGGGATCGATGTGAATTCCTGTTCCAGAACGAGGTGGGCCCATCACAAACCATCTGCATGGGAGGGAAAAAACATAAATCATCCTTTAGTCGTAGGGCAAGCAAGTAAGTACCTTCTCTTTTCTTCACACTGGACAGAAAATTACAGCTGTTAATTTCACATACAGTTAGAAATCAAGGTAGGGACAGTTCCTTTATCTACCTTCTTGAAATTGTTAGGCTTACACTGAAGCACAAGATACAACACAAGTTTAACCTAAAAATCAACATGAATGGGTACAGGAATGACTTTGAGGCCAGGAAACCAAAGATAGCTTTTTAAAACAAAATAAAAAAAGCTATGGAATATAAATAGTTCTTCAATTAAAAAAAATATATTATTAAAAACTTATTTCAAGGTTTATGAATGTGACTAAGTCATAAGAGCCTGCATTAGGAGGATTTTTCTGATCTCGTGTTTTTCTACAATTCTCTAGCTGTAAGTGGATCCGTAACTGCAAAACAAGGAGGCACAAACAAAAGGCAATACAAGTAAGGACCAGAGCAAAGTTATGCAGCCCTGGCCTCCCTCTATGCCTTCTGTTCATTTACAACAAGCTTTTCATTCTCACATTTAACTAGATGCCTCTTATTCTCCAGTGACCATTCAGGATTTGGTGCGTATATTCTCATTCCTCATTTGCAAGGTTTATTTCTCCCCACAGAGACCTTTATCTGCCATACATGCTTAACAGCAACAGCACCTTCAATTGCTTATTTCCCCTCTAAGGGAACAGTAAGATCTACTATACCAAATAAAGCAGTGTAAGTGAGGTGACTTAATATCAGGTGTCATGAAGGAAAAAAACTTCAATCATTTTTTAAACGGGCAGCAGAGAGGTAGAAACTAAAGGACCAAGAAGACTCCTCCATCGTGTGGCTGACAGGCAGGTGACGCCCTACAATAGGAGTTCAAAGGTTCAAAAAACATCACAAGTTCTGAGAAGGACCTCAGGGTGTTGGCTGATGAAAAGCTCTACAAGAGCCAGCAATGTGTGGTCTCAGCCCAGAAAGCCAACTACATCCTGGGCTGCCTCCCAAGCAACATGGCCAGCAGGGCGAGGGAGGAGACTGAGCCCCTCTACTCTGATGAGACCCCCCCTGCAGAGCTGCCCTCCAACTCTGGGAGTACCAAGACCAGAAGGACGTGGACCTGTTGGAGTGGGGCCAGAGGAGGCCAAAGAGATGCTGCAAGGGCTGTAGCCCCTCTGCTGTGAGTACAGGCTGAGAGAGTTGGGGGTGTTCAGCCTGGAGAAGAGATGGCTCCAGGGAGAACCTTGTTACGGCCTTCTAGTATCTGAAAGGACTACAGGAGAGATGGGGAGAGGCTCTTGGTCAGGGAGTGGAGTGACAGGATGAGAAGTAACATCTTTGAATTGGAAGAGGGGAGATTGAGATGAGATCTCAGGAAGAAATTCAGTACTCTGAGGGTGGCAAGACACTGGCCCAGGTTGCCCAAAGAAGCTGTGGCTGCCTCATCCCTGGAGGGGTTCAAGACCAGGCTGGATGGGGCTTGGAGCAACCTGGTCTGATGGGAGGTGTCCCTGCCCAGGGACAACTCAGAGGCGTTGGAAATAGATGATTTTTAAGGTCCCTTCCAACTTTAACCATTCACTGATTTCATAGAATCATTACAGAATCACAAAGCTCTCCATCTCCCCTTCCCAATGCAGGTGTGTATTAAGCTGGTTTCCAAGTATTATTTGCTAGCACCAATTGTAGGCCTTTAAGTTTGCCCATCAAGCTGTGCTCTTTCTACTTCACAAAGGAGCCACAGAAACACTAATAAGCAAGCAGGTGTTTGCCACTTACATTGTCAGTTCACTCTTTAGGTTCACATTAGCCTTGGAAAGCTAACTAAATCACACGCAGTAGCGGCAAAGCTTTTACTAATAAGTCAGGATAAATTAAACACCTAAAGATCTGTCTGTGTACCAGACAGACTGTCCAATACCATTTTTCTGACTATAACCTGAATCTACACATGCAGGAGATTTTAAGACCCTTATTTAGTGACACTATCATTCATCAGCATTTTCCTCTGGATGTAGAATTTTTTGAACATAACCCTGTTTGCCACAGGACATCAAATTTACCGTTAAAAACTTCACATGCTGTAACTTCCAGTTTAAAAGCAAAACCCCTACCCTCTTCTAAACTAAAAAAGCTACTTCAGTAAATGGCTTCTAAAAATTACTGCCCTTATGTTGAAAAGCAACAACTCCAATAAAGATGCTCTAAACAGCATGAGGTCTTTCTTTAGGATCTATACACCATCACACCTCTCAATCCAGAGGTTAATCCATACACTGTATATCTTGATTGTACGATTAGAAAGCACCACTTCCTGCTGGATTTCCAATTACACCCTTAAAACCACTGGATTCTCTTCAACCGTTTCTGTATCAAGATGAAAGCCCCCAACTCCAGGAGGCATCAGTGTCTCTCCTGCACCACTCATCTCTCAAAAAAAAAAAATATTATAACAACGACAAACAAACCCACATTTTCCAGAACAAAGTACAAGAATTGTGAATACCAAGAAAGCAAGTAGCTCAGCATGAGCCTGTAGGTGGGGAGGGCATGCGGGAAGGAGATATCAATATGAGTCACAACCACATTATCTAGTTTACCTCTAACTTGGATAAATGATTCCTAGTTTTGTAAGTGTATTCAGTTTCTACTAGAGACTACAACTGTGTGGTTTTGCATTTGATCACAGGATTATACGTTCTTAGAAGCAAGTTATAAAAAAGGTCTGTAAAAACACCTACTTCAATGATCCTAAATAGAATTAGCTTCATGCTTCACTCCTGCAAAAGCACAACTGAACTACAGACGTGCGAAAGACTGTAGAGAAAAGTTCCATTATCCCTTCCTTTTTCTACTTCATTAAAAAAGAAACAATTAAAACTCCACATCACAGCCATCACAGGCTCATGTCACTCAAAGGGCAAGGCTTTCTCTCTGACAATTATAATGTAGCTGTAAAGACTTTAATTACTTGGGAGAGGTCAGCTTACGCTCATACTGCTACGAAGCGTTATATTAATGTAGAGAGAAATCCAGTTTGTATCTACCAGCCCAAATACAAGATTGTTATATTTGATTTCAGGGAAAAAAAGAGTGTAATTTCAGTAATTTTTCAATCACATGCAAAAAAAAAAAAAAAAGCCAAAAAGACTAGATAAATGTGAAATATTCTTCTCCCTCAAAATCATCCAAAGAGGAGCTAGACTCCACGTTTCATACCAGTCTAGCTTAAGATCTTTACCTTAAACGGACTGACTCATAATTAAACAGAATCCCACTATGCACATAAGCCACCAGTGCAAAACCCAGGAGCTAGCCCTGAGGTACTTAATTTTGGAAACCAGAAGGCACACACAGCAAGAAGTTAAAAAAAATAAACATATATATAGTTATTGAAAGCTATGAAAATTAAGTATGAGAAATGAAATAAACCAACTTAAAAAAAATCCATAAACACAAACTCAAAGCACTGCTGGTGGCAGAACCAGAAATTGTGACACACCAACCTGCCCTTCCCTCCATCTGGGTTACAGATGTATGCTCATTTCAAAACAGCAGACATAAACCTATTGTTTTGTTGTATATAAGACAATCACACTTATTTAGGAATAGCTAATGAGACAGAAAACATCTTATCTTGCTGTCACCCTACTATACCTATATGGTGGCCTTCTTTTCTCCCCTGCATACTGAAAGAGATCGTCAGTGAAGAATTTGGGTACTTTGTAGTCCTCCAGGAGTTTCCTACGCTTGGGATGCTCTCCATAACTGCTGTCAAAGATGTAGAGTGGGCTGTCATCTCGTGTGGTTTCCATATACTCTATGTAGTATTTCATCTTCATCTTCACAGAATAACCGTCATTGTCCTCCCCACATTTGAACTTCTGGTTCCTATACTTGCGTTTCAGCCGTTCCAGAGTCCATTTCTCTTGGGCAGACCAGCCCACCTGAGCATTCAGCAAGACCACGGGCTTGTAAGGTTTTTCATAACGCTCCACAAATTCCTCCACTGTTAACTGGAGTGCATCTGCCCTCTCCACGTTATCCTGTGAAACAGGGAAAGGAATACAGAACAGGTATTAGGACAGATGAATGCCCTAGAAC
Organism: Thinocorus orbignyianus; assembly: GCA_013400375.1. NCBI lineage: Eukaryota > Metazoa > Chordata > Aves > Ciconiiformes > Thinocoridae > Thinocorus > Thinocorus orbignyianus. Next base: position 281,586 of record VXBW01005663.1, read on the forward strand.
CACGCTTTGCAAGTCAGTGTAGAGGAGCTTCACATTCATATTTTGGCTTCCTCTCTAGACCATGAGGGTGTCAAGCTGTCGACGTGTTATTTTAAGCTCCCCGAGGCTGCAGTCCTACTTCTTATGCCCTACTCCTTGCCTGCATCAGCAACACCAGCAGCCTAAAGCCGTCAGGAATACTCCCCAGGCAGGAAGGGCCCCCTGCCCTTTAGGTCAGCATAACCCCCTACTGCATTTCACCCCACTGATCCTCCCCTCAGGAAAAGTGCCTGGGAATTACGTGGGCACTTGGGCACCGAGGGTGCTCATCCCACCCCAGCGGGGCCCTGACTCCCCCCGCACCCCTCGCCGTGTGGAGGGAGGCACAAACGGGGGTGCTG
>VXBW01005663.1:285452-317072 GCA_013400375.1 Thinocorus orbignyianus
CGTTGAGGGGTCGGAGGCGCTGGCGCTCCGCATCCCCGAGGTACCTCCTCGGGGGCGGGTCGGGGCGGGAAACGGGAGGTGCACCCCTTCCCCATCCCGGTGGGATGCGGGGTGGCAGCCGCCGTCTGTCCGGTGTGTTTCAGGAGCTGGACTGGCAGTACGGGACGTACGTGTGGCCCTGCGCCGTGGTGCTGGCCCAGTACCTCTGGATGCACCGGAGGAGCCTCCCCGGCAAGCGGGTGCTGGAGGTATCGCCGCAGGATCGTGTGTCCCCCCCATCCCCCGCCCGATGCCCCCTCCCCGGTCTGCAGGGAAGGGGGTGGGTGATGGGCGTTATGGTTTCAGGTGGGCGCCGGGGTGAGCTTGCCTGGCCTGGTGGCTGCCAAGTGCGGAGCCGAGGTGGTCCTGTCCGACAGCGAGGAGCTGCCCCGCTGCCTGCAGAGCTGCCGCAGGAGCTGCCGGGCTAACCGGCTGCCCCACGTCCCGGTGCTGGGGCTCACCTGGGGCCGGGTGTCACCGGAGCTGCTGGTTCTGTCTCCCGTAGACATAATTTTAGGCTCAGATGTCTTTTTTGACCCAAAAGGTACGTTAATGCTCTGGGGTATCTCTTGAGTTGTGACAAAGCGCAAGGACTTCGTGTCCCAAGGAGGGGTGGGAAGAGGTGAGACCTTCCATGGTGACACTGCTGCTCAACAAGTCAGTCTGGGGGTGATCCCAGCATGAAGCAAGCAAATGCCACCGGAGGGTGAGTGAACAGAAACCAGAGTAATTAACTGCTCAAGGCCATGCTTCTCTGGTCTCTCAGAGAGGTGCAGTTAGTCTTGCATTGGTTTTTAATTAGCATTTCATATAAGCAGGCACTTCTGACTGTTCCTAGAGTCCAGAGACTAACCAAGACCACTTAATCTCCCTAAACTACACAGACTTCGAAGATATTTTAACTACAGTTTACTTCTTGCTGGAAAAGAATCCACATGCTCAATTCTGGACTACTTATCAAGTCCGAAGGTAAACCACTAGGGGTATTTCATAGAATGGTTGGAGTTGGAAGGGACCTTAAAGATCATCCAATTCCAGCCTCCCTGTCCTGGGCGGGGACACCTCCCACCACACCAGGTTGCTCCAAGCCCCATCCAGCCTGGCCTTGAACCCCTCCAGGGATGGGGCAGCCACAGCTTCTCTGGGCAACCTCTTCCAGTGCCTCACCACCCTCAATTTAGGACTCATTTAAGACTCAAATCTTAATTCCTGTTTCTGTCTTAGCTCTTATTAAAGTATTAAGTTCCCAGAGGCACCACTGTACCAATTCCATGGAATTGGGCTGGTATTACCCAAGTAAATCCTAAGGGAGCAGATAAAAGCAGCCAAACCAGAAAATAACCAGTTTGCTGTGGACTAGAAAACTTACAGACTCAGTTGGGAACTGTTGTATTTACCTCCCCCAGTGCTGACTGGTCTATTGAAGCTTTGCTCTGCAAGTGGAAGCTGAAGAGCATCCTGGTTCCCCTGCACTCCTTTGGTGCAGACCAAGAACATTTGGCTGGCTCTTCTCTCCCAGGAAGATACACAATTGAAATGATGATCATCTCACTGGCAGAGTCAGATGGTACTTAAATTTTTATTCCACTTGTTGGTTCCAATACAAGATGACACTTAACCGTAGCATGGATCTGCAGGTAACAGTCCTGTTTACAGCAACCCTCATGTGTGTGATTTTAGGAAGCAGATCCCTCTGACAGTCATTCTTAAAACATGTACTGTAAAAATAAAGCTGTTCAATTGTTTAGCTTCGGCTTTTGGAAAATTTGTGTCCCTCCCCAAACACCACAGAGTAGCTGAAAGACTCAATTCTGGTTTGTAAGCCACTACACAACAGAGCATAACCACCTGGCAATCCACAAGATCCCAACTTAACTTCACAACTTTGGCTACGAAGGGAAGTTAACTGCACTCTTTCAAGATAAAAAATATCCCCAATAAGATCTGTTTCCCAGGACCAAAGACCTTCCCAGAAATACACATACCAAAGCCAACCCCCTTGTTTTTCAGTGAATGTGTGCAGACTGCCACTAACCACGCAGTCCCAGAACATACAAACTCCTCAAATTTGTAGAAAAGTATTTTTAATCCTCAAAGCCAGACTGCAAGTATTCAGATGTTTCCATTCCCATTTAAACATACATGCATAAAGTTAACAAGGCATTACAATAACCCTTGACACGTGATGGTTCAAAGTTACAATTCCTTCGGTATCCAAATCAAGAAAAACAAAAAAATCATCACTGTTAAGATCAGCCACCATCAAGCAGCAGCCTGTTGAGTCAGGGCAAGCACACAGCAAATGCAATTAGTACTGCTCAGTGGGTATCTTCATTAACAACAACGCCTGATTCCATGGTTTATTATCTGGTGTGCAATACTTGCCATACAACATTTGGGTTAGTCACAATACTAGTTAAGTTTGCCCGTAGTAAATTAAAAAAAGCAACCCCAGTGGATAAAATTTGTAAGCAGTAGAATGCGTTCGGTTACTATAGAGAAGTTAAACATCAACAGTATCATTGCAGAAATCTTTTCAAGCTAAAAATAAGCTGACTCAAGACATTAAGTTGAGAAAAGTTAACACAGAAAAATGTTTAATATTAACTACAGAGACAGTGGGTATAGTACAGAATGTCTTAAGCAAAAGATACACCAATCAGTACTTACAAAGGAATGAACCATTTCTTTTCTTAACATTACATTTCTCATATGTAAGTTCATATAATGTAGGTTGTTAAGTTTTACCATTCTGGAAAAAATAAGGTGTGTATATCATCAGCTAGATGTGCTCACTGTATGCTCCATTATTTTTACGCAAGGCCCGGGTGACTGGAAGTGCAGTTGTCAGGCATTTTAATTAACTGGACAGCCATTTGTTTCTGCACGACAAGGCATCGTTACACAGGAGCAATCAGGAGAAAACAGGAAACAGCCAAGCACTCTGCACTGCAACACGCCACCTTAACAGCTAACCAGCATTACTCAACTGCTACACAACTGCGCCTAGTGCACAAAAATACATAAGAGAAGAGATTAGAATTGAGTCTGAGAAAACAATCCTTTCAAACATCAACTGTCACCTGAAAAGATTTCTACCAATTTGAATTTGAAGATACTACTATTTGAATTTAAAGTTGTTTTATTTAAAATAATTTTTTTTTTTAAAAAAAAAAGCATTTACAGTAAGTTTTAAATCAAAGTTTTGCAGAATTTTATTTAAGGAATGAAAACAAAATTGAGAATACTTTTTGACAGTTAGCTACTCGGCATGGAATAGCTGCACCTTTCCTCAGTATGAAACTGAAGGCAGCAAATTACCATCAGTTTTAATTTCAAATAAAAGTCAGCACTATATAAACAAAAATGAAGTTTTACCTCAAATATCCAAGCCAATAATGAAATCGGTAGCCGTTCACTTCGCTAAATTACAAGAAATTTGAATAACAGCAACAAAATGGCACATAAAATGTAAAATCTGCCACTTGAGGCGCAACTTAAACAAGTAAAAAGTTAGACAAAAATGTTACAAAATAACCTTTTCAACAGCTGGTTGCTGGGGCCAGGGGTCTCTCCAATGGGCTGAAGACTCAAGCGATCTTTTCCCCCCAAAGGCGTCCTTTATGTTGGTTCTCATTTATCTGATGCATCTAGGTTTGAAGAAAGAAAAGTTCAGCCAGGTTTCTACCTCGTCTCTTTTGGTTGTGTGGATGACTTCAGGCATACTTCTAGTTGTGCTTCAACTGGCTTTACCTAATTTAATTAAGTTTTAGGAATCTCCATAGTGTTCCACCTCCCCCCCCGTGTGTTGCTTTTACTTCAGAGGCCAAACGTAAGGCTCTGCCAAAGTATTTAGTTACAAAAAAGAATAAGCATCAGGCTGTAGATCAAGCCACTGTTAACTTCAATTCAGCCTGTTTAACAGTAAATTATTCAAAGTTATATAAAAGTTATAAAGCTAATACTTCATAAAGGCCTAACTAAGTTCTAATTAGCATTCAAAACAGAAAGTGTGACTAATTTTGCTACAGTTATCTAACTTCTGAGCTAGCTCAGGCCCTTTCCTTTTAAAAATAGGACCAAACAGTTTGAAGGGTTAAAGACACACTATCCTTTCCCCACCCGGTGTATCCTCAGATGCCTCTTCCAAGATGTCGAACTTGAGGAAAAACTAGTTTCCATGGTTTTCTCGTTGCAAGGAATTTGCCACTTTTCTAGAACAGTTACCTCCAGTCAGTATAACGGCCACTGAATCGATCTTCCATTATAAAAGGATAGTGTATCTTTAACATTTAAAGACAAACCTGCTCCAATACACGCCCACAGAAACTGGTCCCTGGAGGATCAGCCAAATCAGTTAAAATCTGCAATACTGGCCAATATTCTTTTAGCAAACAGGAGACCGCAGCTTTAAAGGGGAAAATGCAGATGTTGGATAAATACAGTAAGAAATAATCATTTTCATCATAGGTTGCGTCTCATACAATAATTTATCAAAACCAAGCCATTAATCTCTCAATAAAACATTTTCTCTGTAAAAAAAAAGTTCTCTGTAGAAAGCCCTTTGGTATTAATTTTCCCTAAACCAATAACCAAAAAACACCGGTCAAGAAAACAAAAAAAACCACCAAACAAAACAAACCAAAAGAAACCAACTAACAACGTGCCCCGTTAGGATACGCTTGGTTCAGGCTATTAATGCACTAAGAACTACCCAACACCCCACCTAAGTGCTCTAATAAGTAACATGCACCATGTACTGGTCCCGAGGTACGTTACCATGTTCCTAGGAGGATACAGCTCCTTCTTCTTCCGGAGACTTGGGAGGACTCTTAGACCTGGATCTAGAGTTGGATTCTCTCTTTGATGCAGGGGGAGGGCTTCTAGATCTAGATCGGGATCTTGACCTGGATCGGGATCTGGAGACAGATGAGGACTTTGACTTGGATCTCCTGGCAGACCTGGACTTGGAGGTGGAACGAGACCGAGAGCGTGTGCGAGACCGGGATTTGGATCGACTGTAACGGGACCGACTGCGGGATCTAGAGCGGCTCCTGCTTCTAGATCGGCTGCGGCGGCGTCTTCTAGGGCTGAAACGTTATCAGGAAGAGAGGAAAGGAAAAAAAAAAACCGCGTTAAAAGTTGAGCATGGGCGGCGCAACAGACTTCAGCAACTACTCGGGGACAGGGAGGGCGGAACGGGACCCACGTGGGCAAAAAACGAGCGTTAAGAGGGCGCCATTGTTCAGAGTGAGTGGCCGGGGGCTAAAACTACTACGGGGCCAAACCCTTGCGCTCCGAGGGCACTCCACGTGTCTTGGGGACTAAACCCCAACTCCTCGCTCCCCACCCCATCGCCAAATCCACTGGAAAAAGGCAGCAAAAGCAGGCGGCCCACGCAGTACAGGCACATGGCTAAGCCCCATCTCCCAGGTTTAACTAAGGGAAGTCCACCGTCCCCCTGTCCCCCGCCTTCCAGGCGCTCACCTGCGGCTGCGGCGGGCGTAGGCGCCGGTCCCGTAGCGGGGGGGAGGCGGGNAGGCGGCGGGCCCCGCCGGCTGTGGTGCGAGTCGGGAGGGCGGCCGTAACGGGCCATTTGGACGCGGAGCTCCCGGCCATCCAGCACGGCCCCGTCCATGGCATCCATGGCGTCCTCAGCATCGCGTTTGTCGTGGAAACGGACGAAAGCGAAGCCGCGGCTTTCCTTAGTGTAGCGGTCCCGGGGGATGTAGACGTCGCCTACTCGGCCGTATTTCTCGAAAACCCTCCGGAGGGTGTCCGGGGACGTACGGTAGGTCAGGTTGTCCACCTTGAGGGACGTCATGCCCTCCACGTCCGGCGGAGGGCGCCCGTAGCTCATGGTGGGCAACAAGCCCCCGAGGGGCGGCGGCGGCTGAAGAGAAGAAACCTGTGGGGAAAGGGTTTGGGGGTGAGGCAGGAGGCGGCGCGGCCCTGAGGAGGGAAGCGCCTCACAGCGGAGAAGGAGCGCCGGAGCGGCGGCCCAGCAGAGTCCAAAAAGGCGGGGAGCTGGAGGGCATAGGGAAAGGCTACGGGAAGAGAGGGGGGGTCTTCGGTGGGGAAGGGGGAGCAGGTACCCACCTCGGGGGTCCGGGGCCGGGACGAAACGCCGGTTCAACGGCCGCCCCCGCGCGCCGCCGCGAGGAAATGAGCGGGGCGCCGCCCGCGCGCGCCTACTTAACGCCACAAAATGGCCGACGCCGACCCGGAAAGGGAAAGCGCCTCCCGCCCCGCTCTAGGCCTCGATCGTCTTTCTTTCTTTTTTTATTTTTAATTTTTTTTCCCCCTTGTAGGCTCCGTATAACGGAATCAGCCTTAAAAGGGATATGGAAAAACGCCTTCTAAATTAATAACTCGCTCGCCGTTGAAAGTAACCGTTAGGCCGTGACCCGGAAGGACTCGGCGGAGGCGGGGGGAATTTTGAACAATGTGCGCCGAAAACGGTAAAAAAACCAAAACAAACGGAAATAAGGCGAGGCCTGCCTTTGGGGGAGCAGGAGGGGCGGGAAACCCCTGCCGCGTGGAAAAAAAAAAAAAAAAAACGTGAAAAAAATTTATGAAGCGTTAATGAAGGGGAGCGCCTCCCTCCCGCGCGGGCGGGCGGCGAGGGTTTAAAATGGCGGCGGCGGCGGGAACAGAGCGCTGAGGGGAGGTGGGTGTGTGTCCTCCACTGGGGATGATGCTGCTGGGCAGTTCCTCTCAGGGCAGCTGCTGTGGGAGTTCTCTGCTCTCCCTGCTCCGGTCCCGGCCGGCTCCGTGCTGACGCAGGTTCCCTTTGAGCGTCTGCTGGCAGCAGTGCCAGGGGAAGCCTCCCTAGCCCCTGCGGCGAGGGGCACAGGTGGTGGCAGAGCGATGTAGGACCTTCTGGGGCTTCTTTCCCGGCTGTGGGTTTGGATCCTCCTTCACGCTCACAGCGCTCTCTGCAGGTTGGCGCTTTGTGAACCTGAGCGGTGGAATGAGAGGAAGGGTGAGGATTAGCACAGCCCTTGTGGAAGGATGGCGAGCAGATCCTCCAAAGTTTTGCCTAGGGAATTCCCTGGAAGCTGCTCCCCCATCCCAGAAGTTGTTGCTGTGTGATTTCAGGCATCGAGTAAAATGCCTGAGCTGTTGAGTATGAACTGTAATATTTAATTCTCATCTTAATATATGAACTGTTTCTACCCGTCTGCTTTGTTTAAGAAAAAAACCCCAACTGTTCTTTACTGAGACAATTCTCTACAGTATTGATATGAGAAAACAAATTCAGTATTAGGATTTAAATTCTTACTGTAATTATGTTTAGTGGGGTTTTTGGTGGTACTGAATAAGCATCAAAATAAGCAATGACATCAAAACAAGCCTAGGAGCACCAGTCTGTTTCCTGCAACTTAAGAAATAAAATAAACTGTGCATTTTGCTGTGCATTTTGTATTGCTTCCTGCTCTATGCTTCAGTTTTTCCCAAGAAGGTGTTGATGAAAGATTTTCTTATTTATCTGCTGAAAACCTTTCTCTAAGGAGAAATTCAAACTTTGTCTTTACAGTGATTTCCCCAAAATGAGGAGGGAGATTCCCGGGTCCTTTATTCACTGGTTTTGCAGTCGCTGCAAACCAGTACAAGCTGCTGCCACAAGAATGGGTCCAGCACACCAGCCCAGTTTGCTGTGCAGCTGGATGAACACTTACACTGCCCCGAGGGGAAGAAAGTGTGAATGGGTCATGATGCTTAGAGGATCTTGAAAATCTGTTATTAATAATTCATAATATAGCAAAGGAAGAAGAGAGCTTTTCTTGTGTTACAAAAACACACCTTCATTCTTTAACTGGATCTTTGTAAAGCAGCCTCTGACTAATCGTACTTGCTTTCTTCCACTAGTAATCAGTAAGTCTATGTTTAAAGGAATTATATATGTAACAATAGCTGGGACGTGGATTTTATGGGCAGGGAGGAGAGTGACAGGACAAGGGGTAAGGGTTTTAAATTGGAAGAGGGGAGATTTAGATGAGATATTGGGAAGAACTTCTTTGCTGTGAGGGTGGTGAGGCACTGGCCCAGGTTGCCCAGAGAAGCTGTGGCTGCCCCATCCCTGGAGGGGTTCAAGGCCAGATTGGATGGGGCTTGGAGCAACCTGGTGTGGTGGGAGGTGTCCCTGCCCATGGCAGGGGGGTTGGAACTGGATGATCTTTAAGGTCCCTTCCAACTCTAACCATTTTATGATTCTATGAATGGTCCAGTCCTGACTGGGAGGCCCAATGGGACAGACACAGGGCGGTAACAGTAAAAAACACTTATATTTTGGTCAATACCGGGTGTGTGATCTTCTTTCGGTTTTGCTGATGCTTTGACAGAGATCTTCGAAACCTAGAGATCCACCGATTTGAAATTTATTATTTTGAAATACTGTGAAGTGAAATCTTAGGCTATATAGTTACTAAAAATGAACATTCCTTGAGACGGTGAAAGGTTATGAAGATTTTTCTAAGTTGCTGAGACAAGGGAAGGCAGAAGCCCTGAGCAGAGCGTGTGTGGGGCTGGCACTGAGATACTTGGTTTCTCCCTGGTGGGAATCATTTTCCTTTTGGGATGACTTATTTTGGTGTTTGAATCCAGCTAATTAGATAGCTTTCTTAGATGACTTTCTAAGATTTTCTTTAATATTTTATGTATTCATTATTTAGTATTATTTAGTTGATAGGGTTTATAATTCTTAAAAGCTAGTACAGATCTCTTTATTTTAAGGGTTGGGAGACCTCCACCCTTTCAAGTGGAAAAAAGTGTACGTTGCTAAAACTACATTTCCCATAGTGCACAGGGGCGTGCCCGGCTGAGTCAGTTCATCGAGATGGGGAAATGGTCTTTATTTCCTGTTCAACATGCATGGAAATGACTGCGAGTGGCTCATCTTCCCTTCGTCAGGTGATTTAAAGGCTTTGGATCAGAATTCGGACTTAGAACAATGGCAAGAAACTGAGCTGATGAACTAACTTCGGTATCTGGCAAACTGTTTCGTTTGAGGGAAAGAGATGTCGTGAAGAAGTAACACGCTGCAGTCTGCTCTAGGAACTTCATGGGAAAAGGTAGAGAGAAGCTTTTGTACCAGAACCTTATCTTTGAGGGTTTTTTTTGGTGGTTTGGGATTTTATTTTGAGTTACCGATTTTGCTGTAAATTATTTACAAGTCCCCAGACTTCTTGATTAGTTGATGATTATATTTTAGCAGCTAATAAGTAGCTATAAGTAATCCTCGTCTTCAAAGCTTTCTTTTACATTTTATTCTTTTTGCTTCTTTGTTTTTAGCGGAGGTTAAGAGGAAACTTAAAAGAAGCTAGAGTTTTTCCTGCCTGAATCTGAGGACTTGGCAAGAAAACACAAAATGTCTCCTGATTCGAAAAAGCTTTTCAACATAATTATTTTGGGAGTCTCATTTATGTTTTTATTCACTGCTTTCCAAACATGTGGAAATATTGCGGTAGGTGTCGACTTCAAAACATGCCAGTTTTCTGTGACAGTTCTTCATCCTTTCTTGTCTTTGGTGTGTTCAAACATAAGAGTTGCTTTACTTGGGATTTTTTAATGTGCAAGACACCTTGACATTTTGTTTCCTTTCTTTTGGTTTAGTGTTAACTAGATTAAGTTGGTTAACCAGATAATTAAGCAGTTTATTTCTTTAAGATAGCGTAGCTGCATGTGTAACTGTACTTGATTGCTTAGAAAGTAGAAAATTTGAATCTTATCAGATGTTTGGACTTTGAAAATAGTGTGTGTTTTGGCACTTGCAACATTTAACAATTGAATCACATTGGACCTTCTATATATCTGATTATTCGTTAGAGTCCTTTTCAAGATATTTGCCTAAGCTGTTATTATTAACCATCCCCCTAGTTTTTCTTAGAGTGTTTTTCCTAATTTAACATATTTTTCTGTGCTGACAAAGTAGACATTGAGGGGGTGTACGATGATAACGTCTGACAAGTAGTCAGACTTCCACAATTGCTAGAACTGCCAAGTCACCTTCCATCTGATTAAGTAATTTACTGCTTTAGGATCAGGTACCTCTGCAAGCTGAAGCAAAATTGGGTATAACATAATCCACATTTACTGTTAAAAGCAGATTGTACTCTAACTACTTACATTTTTAGAATTCTGCTGCTGGCAGACTTAGCCCTGAGTTGTTGGTGTTGCTTTCAATATGAGTTCTATGCCTGAAGGACAGTTGGGTTTCAACACACCTCTTAGAGCAGAAGGTCTTACAGCTCCTTTTTTCTGACATTCCGGAAGAATCCTTTCCGGGTTCAGACATAGAAATGTCCTCCTCTGACTATAGAAATAACTACTTTGGATAGTTTTTGTAAAAATGGTCGTGCAGCACCATACTGTGTATGAGTACATACAGCCTGGGGATCTTGGAACTTCTGCGGTGAATTTACAGGACTGAATTGGACTTAGTGATCATGCAATCATGTCATTTATTGCCATTGAAGTCATTACAAGTGACTTTCAATCAGATCTACTGGCCAGTCCAACTAATGACATGGTCTCATGATCACCAAAGCTGATTCAAGGGGAAAAAAAAGGAACAGGGAAATAACAGGAAACTGAAAAGAACGGAAACTCTTATCGTATTAGGTCAAATTAAGAGTATTTTGAAGCTTCTTCTTTCTCCCACTTTTAAAGTCAAGCTAGTCACACATATCTACTTCAGAGAGGCGTTTAATGAAATATTCTAAGGTCTCTGATGAAATCATGATATAATCCTATAGTACTAATTACTGCTTCCAACAGGTGCTTCCCTGCCGAGTATCTCCTTCACCCTTGTTGTGGAGGTGTTGTGAGTTGTAATACTTTAAGTACTTTGTAGAGTCTATTTATGATTACTTTTAACATTCAGTATGTGGAGTCCATTAATGATTACTTTTAACACTTAATACTGGCTTCAAACTGATGCAAGTGTTCTCAGACTGCAAGATATGTTCTAACATATGATTTTTCTCCTTGCAGCAAACTGTTATCACCAATTTAAACAGCACGGATTTTCATGGCAGTGGCTACACAAGGTAATTTACACAGATCTTCTGATTACTGTGCTGCTTGCAGGGTGAGACTGCTCGTAACTCCATCTGGTAGAGATATTCTTCTGAGGAATTGTAGTGTTCTGCTGATTTCAGAATTCAGTTGTATACTTGGAGTAGTTTAAAACACACACACGATTCTCACGTTCACTCTAGTTCTACTCTGATTGAACTACGTATTGCTTGCATTTTTTATTTGTAGGGGAAAAACCACACCATACGGTCATCACATTCTCAGCATTTTATCTTAGGAGATGCAGAATGTGAAAGTTAAAATAAGTAAAACTACTATCTAAGGCCTTGATTGTTTGCCCTTGTACCCATCTGTGTGTTTGTGTAGGATAGGTGGGATGGATCAACTTACAGGAAATCCTGCAGCGTAAATGTGAAAGGAGCAGAAAGATGAGAAGCAAAACCAGGAGAAGCCATTCTGTGTGGTTATTGCACTGGCACAGCCAAACTCACTAAGTGTGATCAGGGACCTTTCGTATGCCAAATTAAACTGTCACGTAGGAAAACGTGGTCGAAGGGTTCACTCTCTTGATTTAAACTAAAAATACAACTGGCACAAAATATATCTATTAAAGTTCTGTGGTGTATTTGGCAGAAAATGCAAACCTCACTGATAGATGAATGAGGCTCTGGGACAGTCTGCTCTAGTAACTCTACTGGTTGCAAAATACAGTAACTGTTGTTAAGGCACAGTGTGAGCAATGTGTGCTGTAGATGATGAGCTGTGCCTTCCTCCAGTGATTTGGGACTGCTCAGCAATTCAAGAAATGTTCATACTCCTGTGTTCCCCTAAGGAGTGCAGTGGGTGAAAGTAACAGAAGACTAAGGAAGGAAATATTTGACCATGGAAGTTACACAGTTACTTAAGTTATGTATATATTTAACTTATGTATGTGCATCTGCTTATGTACTTGCATCAAGAAGAGTGTGGCCAGTAGGTCAAGGGAGGTCATTTTTCCCCTTCTCTTCTACCCTCGTGAGGCCCAACTGTGTCCGGTTCTGGGCTCCTCAGTTCAAGGACAGGGATCTGCTGGAGAGGGTGCAGCAGGGGACCACAAAAACAAGGGGCCTAGAACAGATCTCTTGTGAGGAAAGGCTGAGGGATTGGGGTCTATTTAGTCTGGAGAAGAGAAGGTTGAGGGGGAATCTGATCAACACCTAGAAGTACTTCAAGGGTGGGTGTCAGGAGGATGGGGCCAGTCTTTTTTTCAGTGTTGCCCAGGGACAGGACAAGAGGTAATGGACACAAAATTGAAAGTAAGAAGTTCCATCTAGACATGAGGATGAACTTCTTTCTTTTGAGGGTGGCAGAGCTCTGGAACATGCTGCACAGAGAGGTGGTGGAGTCTCTGGGGACATTCAAAACTCACCTGGAGACATTCCTGTGGGACCTGCTCTGGGTGGACCTGCTTTGGCAGGGGGTTGGACTAGATGATCTCCAGAGGTCCCTTCCAATCCTGTATCATTCTGTGATTAATTTGATACTTTGGAATTGACTGAATATTCTTAAGTAGTTGCACTTATACTCTACATTTGAAGTACTTAATCATCTTTGGTGTTTATTTATGTAGCATGTCTATTATTTATGGAGTATTCTCTGCATCGAATCTCCTGTCACCTTCAGTGGTTGTGGTAGTAGGACCTCAACTCTCCATGTTTGTTAGTGGCATATTTTATAGGTAAGTATTCTAATTTTTTTTTTCTGCTTCCTTTGAAATCTTTCATTTTTTCATTGTACTGGCTAAGACAGGCAACTGACTGTATAGTAGGCATCTAACTGCAGAGCAGTTCAGCCTACTGGGAACAGAGTGTATTTTCCCCCCAGCATTTCCAAACTTTGCTGACTCTGGAGTTCAGATTGTGGTCTCAGGTTAATGACTGTATATAAAACAAAATTCTACACTCTTGGTGGAGTAAAAAGGTTACCTTTTTTGCACATATGACCTGAACTATTTTCCATTGTCACTTAAGAGAGAGTAGCTGAAGCAGCAAAGTGAGATATGTCATTGTTAAAGAGCGTTTTCTGCTTTAAGTCTATATTCAATAAACTGATCTGTTCTATTCTAGCCTATACATTGCAGTTTTTATCCAACCTGCTACATGGGCTTTCTACACTGCTTCTGTTTTTATTGGCATTGCAGCTGCTGGTAAGCATTTTTCTTATCCTGTTTACTCTTTTTTACTACATCTGAATATATCTCTAAAGTATTTCCTGGGTAATATATTCTCTCTGTTTCAGTGCTCTGGACGGCCCAGGGAAATTGCTTGACTGTAAATTCTGATGAAAACACCATTGGAAGGAACAGTGGAGTATTTTGGGCACTCTTACAGTCCAGGTGAGCTTTATTTGTTAATGTTTTTTTCGTTGGTGTACACATTCCACTTTTTATGTTTTTTGGTAAGTGGGAGGCTACATTTAAAAATACTGCACTGGTACCTTGTAGTGAGAGAAGTGGGAGGGAAGGCTGAAAGCACCATTGCTATTGCACATTATAGTACAATGAATTAAAGTTATATATTGCAAGCCTCTGCTCTCTATATGCTGTTTGGGGCACTTTGACATATGTAACAGCAATCTTGTTGATTTTGAAGGGCTGTGCTATTTTGTGCCAGGATATCAGTGCACTAATAAGCCCTAATGGGTCCTGACCACCCTCACCTGGTACCTCCAGCACACCCTTCCCAGTCTGCCCCTGGGCCCAGCAGCCCCATTTAAGCTCAGCTCTGGGCTTTCAGTTTGCTTAGAGCTGTGTTGGAAGAGTGTTGGTCTTCAGCTCAGCTGCAGTTATACCTGGCTCTGGCTGATTCAGACTGACTTCCCATCTTGGCTTTGTTCTGCCTTGTCACCGTGGACCCGCATGGCAGTGACTGAGCTGAATGAACTCTGGCCTGTGGACTGACTTTACAGCTTGACCTCAGACTGGTCTCATCAATGTGAAATTATATGATGATCTGGACTCTTGGTTACCCATGCTCAAGTACTGCAGGGTTGAGCTTTAGCTGATGAAACACCTCTTATGCTGGATGTGTTCTGCTATTTATGAGAGGATATTTGACTGTAAGGCTGTTTAGAATCACTCTTCATTCAGAATTATTACATTTCAGGAAACTGTAGGTAGGGACACAGAATCTCCCTGGAACTGTTAACAACCAATTCAGTGTTGACTCTTCTAAGGAAGTATTTTCAAAATCACTTCCCCAAATATGTCAGCTTTCTAACCTGTACTCTTCCAAAATTAGAGTGAGGAAACTTAGATGCAGATTTCCACCTTCTTGCTACCACCTTGTGTTTTGATTCTTGAAAATGAATAGCCAGCATCTGGGGAAGAATCCTCTATGGTGTTAGAAGTATTATGTAGAGTAAGAAGTTTGCATGGAGAGTGAATAGTGTCTTTATTGCACAATTGCACAGCATGACTTTTTGCATAGAACAGTTTTACTGGGATGCTCCAACCTTAATTTTACCACAAAAAGTGCTGTTCACCTTTGTTGTCCTTCTTGTTTACAGCTTGTTTTTTGGAAACCTATATATATACTTTGCTTGGCAAGGAAAAACTCACATATCAGGTGAGTGTTGCTTGTTTGTATGGGAGACCGTCCTTTAAAAGTATTGTAGCATGAGTAAACAAATGAAATAATGAACTGGAAAGTGGCAAGAAGCCTATCTAATCGCAGACAAGTTTTTTTTTTCTAATTTATAGTTAGCTAGACTAGTTTTGGAATATGTTTTTGATTCAGTGTTCCATGGTACTTGTGGTCCTTGTATTATCTATGTTGTTTTCCTGTGCACAACGTGCTTCAGTACCTTCTAGGGTATTGTCTATGACATTCTTCAGAAGAGTAGCTTAGAATAAGATTTTCCACCATATCTGGTCTGGGTTTTTGACGTGTGCAGGCACTCTTATGCTAAAATAGTTTGTGGAAGAAGTATTCTGGAATGGTTACGTATTTAATATATGTGCTGTCCCATTCCAAAGTAAGTTCCTAAGTAAGTGTAGACCATCCTTCTAAATCATGTTTAGAGACTGATTAACCTATGAAATAAAGGAAAAGAAAGGAAAACCCTCCCAGTTCACTCCGTGGCTGCACTGATGGTTGTGCTGGCACCCAGCTGTGTAGGAAGATGGAGATCAAGAGGTGCAGCTGGATGGAGAGTGGGGCTGCTGCTGCTTAAACTGCTTGCATTGCTGGAAGACGTGTAAAGAACTCACTGTTCCTTTCTTGGCATATTTTATGAAGACTAATGTGCTAATGGGATTGTAATTAGTGCTATAGTTTTATTGTTTGATCATGTTAGACTGGTGCAGAGCAGGAATTGGAGAGCAATGGACTTATTCTTGTAAAAAGCTGAAAAGTGGTTGAGACTGGTGTTAAACAGAGATTTCTGGCAACTGCTTAACTGAGCAAGGCAAGGTGGGTGGCAGTATCAGCTAACAAAATGGCAATGGTGAAAAAAGAGCAAAAAGTAGCAAGATTTTGGTTATAAATACTGAGTATTGCTGCAAATGCACATTTTGTAAAGAAATAGGTTTGATTATCCTGGTCTATAATGGCTATGAGTTCATTGTAGTCTTAAAGTAAAATATCTACTAGAAATTATCTACTAGAATGGTCAACTCTTTTAACATTTAAAATATGAGGATACTTGTGCTGTAGCCAGTCAGGAATAAGATGCTGACTTTAAAATGATAATTATTAGGCTTCATAAATACTGCCCTGTTGAGATGAATAGTCCAATTCATGCCTCCCTTGGATCCACCTTTTCGGGTTCCCCACAGCCATGGGCTTGTAGCACAGCACAGGTTAATTTTTAAAGGTCATCTTCCACATTCCTTCATTTTAACACAAAGGTTTGCATGTTATTGAAAGTATTGGAGGCACTTTGAACCTGGTGAGCCTGAAAAATCTGTGTATTCTACACTTCACTGCTCTTGCTACGTGCAGGACAGAGCAATTCACTGTAAGGCTGTTCTGCTGTAACATTTTCCTCCGACTTTAAATGTCTTAAGTTTCCTTTTTATTAAAAAAACATTGATATCAGAAAACTTAACAGCATTTGAAAAACAATTCCTCCTTTCTTTTACTACCTATATAAAAATATTGTAGGCATTTCAAGGTGATGCACGTGGTTACAGATCAAAAAGAATGCAGAGGTTATTTTTCATTGCTGTAGAATAATTTTATGTTTACCTTTAAGCTGAAGGGAAAGTAAATACCAGCATAGGCAATATCTGCAGAATCATGCATTAATTCAAGCACAACTATTAACTGTTTCTTGGATTTCTTTCCCCTCCCCTTACTCACTATTTGTCAGTGGGCATGAATTCAGTATTACTGATTTGCATGTGCCTAACGAGTTTGTTGGTGCAGCAGAGCTGATGCATGGGGCAGTAATTCCCTTCCTCCAGCTCCACAGGGTACGTTGTGTCTGTTGGTGAGGTTTCGGTGGTTTTTAAGGCCTTTGTGGTTTACAAGCCTCCCAGTTTATGACCTTACAGCACCATTATTTCTGATGCTGGTAAAGAGCTTTTTTTAAGAAATTTGAAGGGTTTTGGGGATAGTTTGCTATGTCCACTCTGAATTATATAAGTCTTGAGAGATGTACTTTCTTCTGCTAATAATTTTATTTTGTTAATTGGCTCCTTGGTCATAGCCTTTGCATAGCAGAAAATGCGAGTGACGCTCTTTAATTATGCCAGTATTTTCTTGGCATCCTAAAACTGAGACAGGAATTTGCCAGCAGCTGAGTACCTTTTGCTCCATGTGAAAGGTAAGTTAGCAAATTAGTATGCGTTTTAAACGCTTGTTCTGTAGTGTGTCTGTGTTAGTTCTTGGAAGGTAGTTGAAACGGTTTGAATTTCTTTTGCACATCTGGTTATGACTCTTGTTTGTTTTTCCGCAGAGAGCGATCGCAGAACTGTCTTCATTGCTCTGACTGTTATCAGTCTTGTGGGCACAGTTCTGTTCTTTCTGATTAGGAAACAAGAGGACACAAAAGCTCCAGGGGAGGAAGATTCTGCTAATGAAATCCTGGGGGACAGCTCGTAAGTGCTTATGGCAATAACATGTCACATAGACTTGTTTGTGCTCCTGCTCTTCGATGGAACATCGCGTTCACTTGGCCTCTGAAATGGAAACATAAAAGTTATGAACAGCCTGTAGAATGTACAGATTTAATAGAAAAGGGTCTGTACCCTAAGTGAGAATTAATGTTCTTTATATGACCTTCTCAAAGGTGGAGTGCAGTATTAATTTTTTTCTGTTAATGAGGAAGTGCTTTTGGAAAGATACCATTTACCTCTTTTCTCCACCAATCATTAAACCCAGATTTGCCTTTCATAGTCTGTCATGCCCTCATCAGCCCAGTGTTAAGGTTGGAATAAGCAGGAATTACTCCCTTCTTGTGGTTTGTTTTTCCTTACATACTGAAACATATTTTTCATATCTCCTCTAAATATATACGTGCTACCCTGTGTTAGAAGTGCCCAGGTACACAGTTTTGCCTGAGGCATCAGTTGAAATATTTTTACTTTATTTAAAGAATAATGGAAATGTCACCAAAAAATCAGTAAGGGTGCCAGTGAAAAAATATTCAAAGCTAAAAATGTTCAGAAGAATGTCAGTGTTAAGCACATTAGGTTTTTTTTATGGCATTCAGTAGTCCAGAAAGCAAATAAGCTTTGTCGTTCGTAGTTGAGATTCTCAAATCTTTAAGTAATATTTTAGTATATTCCAGTATGTAATGCTGGCCTAGAAAATGTACAGAAAAATTGGAAAACATTACACTGGATTCCAGCATAGTGATGCAATGTAGTTGTTCTTTTTCTGTTCTGACTAAGTCATTTGTTTATCCAGGTCTGCACAAAACAAAATGTCAAGAGCAGTGGCTGCCTTCAGTAAGTACTGCTTCACCCAACAGTAGTTTCAAAAATACTGACATACCCTTTTCCAGCTCTCCATAATTCTCCTGATAATGTGATCATCACTTAGAACAAAAATTTGTGAACAAAGAAGGTTTTAAGAATGCATTTTGGTTCTTCCACTTAAAATATAGACCTTCAGGGATGACCTGCTTTAAAAAATGACTGCTTATACTTCCTTCATGCAGTTTCAGATCCTTCCTGATGTGCTCCAGAACGGGTGACTACCAGGGAAGTTTAGTGCATGAAAGTGCTTTTTAAATTTTTTTAAAAACAAAAATAAAAAAAGTCACTAACATAAGATAAAGGTGAAGTTAACGTCACCAAATGATACCACTTAAACCCAACAAATTTGAACTGGAGCATTGGCAGTTTCTGTTGAAGTTTGATGTGGTCTGCTTCTAACTGTTAAGTTTGTTTTGAGAACGTGGGGATCTTCGCTGAGAATTTATGTATCCTTTTAGGATACAAGCACCATGAACTGAGAGAGAATACACGAACACTATGAGCAGAAAATAATTGTCTGTAAAAAAAACTCTGTATCCCCTCTTTAATATTTCCCTCTTGGCATTTGTTACAAAGCAGGATTCCAGATGGCAGCATTTCTTTTCCAGGGAATGCGGGTTGGTTTGTGTAGCTCTCTGTTGACTGTAATAAAGTCACTGTTTGTATAACTTTAACCTATTGTTGCTTTAAATATCAAAAGGAAGTTTAGATTCTCTAAATAGGCTTAACAGAAGTTTATGTTAATTTCCATTATTATGTCTTTACAGAGAAATCTATAAAGCTGAGCTTCACCAAAGAGATCATGCTTCTCAGTGTCACAACAGCCTACACAGGTAGGAAACAAGCAGAGTGTATAATCATGTAGCGGAGTCAGGGGAATTTTAACCCCAGAGCAGGATTTGTAGTTCTGGATTTCTGCAAGCATTACTTGAATATTTCAGTTAACTTTGAATGAGTTACCCAGGACACTTCTGAGTCCTGGAGAGTGGTTCTGTATGGGAGCAGGGGTGCACCTAAATCTTTGAATAACAGCAGAGGTAGTAATTCTTGGTTCAGGGCAGTTCTGGCTCACCCAAACTGAGAGTTAGGCAAAATTTACATAATTGGTTTTCGTGGGATTTGGCATTACACTATAAATAACTTGTAGATTGTTTAATGGAATTGCATTGGATTTGAATTAAAATTCTGTTTGCAGAAGATGCTTTCAGTGTCCCCTCCCTTGAGGTGTGGGAAATTATTGACAGTCTTCATTTTAGTCTTGGTTCTATTGGGAAAAGTTTAGCCATTTTCATCTACTGTTGCCGTTAGCGTTTGCTGTGGCAAGAGCTCTCTTTATAGCAACTTTAGTTAAACCTTGTCTGCCATTGTTAGACCAAGGTGTGAGTTGTACATTAAAACCATATTTATTTTTGCCATATACTACAGTGATTCTTCAACAAAAGTATTATAAGATGTTAAAAATGTCACTGGGATCCTTTAACATATTTTGGGGGTGGTTCTTGCCCCATACTTGGCTTCAGATGTAATTCTGTAGATGATCAAATTAAATTTTTAGGAAGAATAGATGCATCTTCAGAACCTCAGCTCCAAGTCACCGTTATGAAAAATTGTTATTAACTCTTGTAGGTGAAAATAAAAACTTAGATGCAAACAGGCTATGAACAATGCTGTAACATCTGCTGAAGCATATGGTAGAGAAATAGCAGCAGTAGCTGTGAAGTCAATTTGCACCAGCCCCTAATCTCAATTATGAGTTACTTCACAGCATCTTGAATGTTTTGTTAATCCGAATTGCCTGACATGAATTCCTCTTAGGTATTTAGTGCAGTGAGAATGTGAAGCAGCATAACAATGGAAGGGAGTCATTCAGGTTTTGCCTCATTACTCTGAAATTTGGTCTTAGAGGTAGCAGGAAAATAATCAGTCCAGTTTGGACAAAATAGCTGCTGCCATCTGGTGGCTCTTGGTCAATATTGCCACTTCATGTAGGAAAATACAAAATCCCTTAAGGGTGGTAAGAGCTTTTATTTGAAGGATTGATGATCAGATTATTAAAACTGCTCAAAGTTCACCCCTTTTCAAGTCTCTGCAGTTCATATACCGTGTTAGGTAGCCTGCTGCATGGAGACCAGAACATGCTGTACCTTATTTTTGCACTAGCAAAAGGCAAAGGAGGTAAATTAGAAATGCTTTTATTTTTTAAACTTTTTGCTTTGTTTAGGCATAACAATTTGCATTATTTTAAATACCCTTTCTATTAAGGAACTGCTGTTTTTACACTGATGGTTGCTTATTGTTAATGAGGAGCCTCTGCCTGAGCAGGCATGGCCCATCCAAGGAGTCACACACGCAGCACCTGAGTTTCCCACAGCAGAATATCAGCTGTCAGATTTTGTAAAAATAAACAACTGAATTGAAAGGTCCAGCAGCAGGGTCAGCCGGGGCTGGGCAACTCCAGAGAGGGGTGTGGAACAGAGAAATTTGTTGTATTTGGAGGTGCAGGGATTCTTTCTTAGGAATGCCATAGCTCAGGCGATGGGGAATCTTACATGTGAAATTCCAAAGTTCTTGAAACGCAGAGATACAAACTGTGTGTAGAGATTGTGTCAGCAGGAGCAGGACTGAGCCTGTGTTCATGTGACAGCAATTAGTGGCACGGTGCTTTTTCTAATACAGTTTTTGGAAACTGACGGAGAGGAATATCATAATTACATAGCTTGAAATTCCCTAATTGCTTCTACTGCATACCTCATTTAAATATATGTAATTGGAAGGTACCGTAGGGAAAAACAGCCTTTAGACATAAAGAATTTTTTTAATGTGTTTCATAATAGTTCATTATCGATTTTTGTTTGGTTTCTTTCAAAGGTTTGGAATTAACATTCTTTTCTGGAGTATATGGAACATGTATTGGTGCTGTGAATAGTTTTGGCAATGAAGAGAAGAGCCTTATTGGCCTCTCTGGTATCTTTATTGGTGTTGGAGAAATTTTAGGTGAGTCTCAGTTTTCTACCTTACAGGAAAAAAAAGGATTAAGGTGATGTAGTTACTCAACATGGTTTTTTGTATTTAACTGAGTATTGTCTTTCAAGCTCCCAGCAGTGATTATGGAAACAAAGAATGAAATATTAGAAGGAAAATTATTGATGTGGTCTTTGTTGCACTGTGAATTACACACTGCACCATGTAAAGTGAGTGTGGACTAGGATACGAAATAGAGATGACTGTGAATCCTAAGGTTTTGCATTCTTTTTGGGCTAGTGCAAAGGAATACGTAAGACTTCGAATGAGAGAAAGAGAAGGCTACAGTGTTTTGGGGGAATTTTCAGTATTTTGATAGTCTGTTTGTAAATAGTATTCCGTTTACTTTTTCATTATTTCTTAAGTGATATTATAACTTTTAAATTTATTAAAAAAACATTGCACTAAAGATTTCTTTCTTTAAAAATGTCACCTTGTGTTAAATAAGATGTGATATTTGAATACAGGTAGTGTTCTTTACATAATATTTAATTTTTTTTTTTTACTTAATCTCAAGTACAGCAGTGTTGGTTTGTTGGGATTTTTTTAAAAAACAAAACAAAACAACAAAACAAAAAAAAACCCCAAAGCAAACAACCACCAACCAAACACTGTCTTTGATCACTAACAACTTGGATCTATAGAGGTGCATGTTTTTGCAATAAAAAGATCTAAGCACAAAGCCCTCCACTTTTACTCGGTACTGTTGCAATACTGGAGGAAACAGTGATTGCTGGGAAGGCACTTGCAGAAAGTTTAAGTGTCTTCATCAGCATCATCTGATAAGTTTCCTGCCTGCATTTCCCAGACAGCTGTAGCAACCCAGAGGTTCTGTCGTCTTGCACATGGGGCTGGCAGATCTGACAGGCTCCTTGAGACTGTTCTTATGTCTCTCAGTCTTTCAGTCATCCAGTATGGGGGAGTTTATAATCTCAGTTCTCAGCTTTTTTTTTTTTTTTGTTAANTTGTTAAATTCTATGTTTGATTCTATTCTTTACATCTCCGGTTCTGATTTAATCTTTTCCACTCATACAGGTGGAGGACTCTTTGGTTTACTGAGCAAGAACAGTCGCTTTGGCAGGAACCCTGTTGTGATGTTGGGCATCGTTGTCCATTTCATCGCCTTTTACTTAATTTTTTTCAACATGCCAAATAATGCCCCTATTGCTCCTATGGAAGGAACAGATGATGTTGCTTATATGATTCCAAAGTATGTAAACTTTTTCCTTTGGCTGCCATAACTTGAGACGTATATAAAACAGTTCATTTCTCTAATAGAAAAATCCTTGAAGCTGTTTTTCTGTGGAGTGACTTAACTCCACAGAAAAAAAGCTTTCTGGAATTCTGTTTTTATTCAAGGTAGTTATTCTACCAGCACGCACTCAATTTAGGAATTGAGATGGCGTAAGAATAAAAAGAATGAGGATGTTTGGTAGCAATTCTGCCGCTTGAGAACTGACATTTCTGACATCTAGTACCTCAATGAGACCAGCAACTTTTGTATTGCTTGTCAGGAATTCAGTTTATTTAAAAGCAGTGTTGGGCTTGGTTTTGCTACAGCCCAGAGCACCAGCCTTGCTTGTTTTGCTGGTTTCCAAAGCCTTTGAATGCTCACTGTCAAAGTCTGCTTCATCTAACTAGAGTTGTGCTCTGCCTGTCTCTTGCACCACTCAGTGCTAGGGGAAGAATATAGAAAACTTTCTTATTTCATCATTGTTACCTTCATCTGGGGTGTATTTTGAAAATTTGTGTGAAAACCCAGTGTTGTCAGTATGTGCAGATGCAGCTGCTAACTTGTAATTATTTGTGCTTGTGCAGGTGACTTTGTTATTTAACTGGAGTGTTTTTCTATTTTTATATATGGATTGGTGTTTCTCTAATGTTCCTGCAGTTTTTATGAACTAACCATGTGTGTCTCAGCTTTTAATCACTGCCTTGTGGGCTTTGTGGCTCCAAGCACCAAAATGAGTTCTTTTAGCAATTCTAATTCAGTACAGAATTGACTGCAGGTAACAAAAGTCTTAGCATTCAAGAAATTAAAATCTGATAAAACTATTCTTTTTGCCAAGCCAAGCGTTCCCAGTTCTTTCCCAGTGAAATTTGAAGTCTGATAACTTTCTTCCATTCTCAGTTTCCAAATAAGTCTGCCAAAAATAATTTAGAGATGTGTAAGCTGTTTCAGTGAATGGTTTTTAAATTTGCTTCATTTTCTCCTTCAGCAAAGAGGTGGCCGTATTCTGCAGTTTCCTGTTGGGCCTGGGGGACAGCTGCTTTAACACCCAGCTCCTCAGCATTTTAGGATTCCTGTATTCAGAAGACAGTGCTCCTGCCTTTGCCATCTTTAAGTTTGTTCAGGTATTACAGAGCACAGCCTTTAGAAAGTGTAACTGTTGGAATGTTATGGAAATACTGGGCTGAGTTTTTTAATGAGCTCAGAAAAAATATGTTGTTTCTGCAAAGGATTTCAGCCTATTTTTTTGTCTCTCACAGGGAAAAAAAAGAGCTTTAGGTAGGAGTTAGCTTGATTGTATAATGTGGTGTGAGTATATCACTTGGCTTGAGTATATAATCAAACTGCTATTATGTACAAGTTAGAAGTGTTGGGAATTGTGGTTTAAAGTCAAAAGGTAAGTACAGTTGACCAGATTTGGGTTTTATGTAAATAATAATTTACTGAGTTTAGTTGCTCGAAGAAGTCTTTAACAGAGGGGGGGTGAGTTAAAGGGAAACAAGGTGTTTAAATAGTAGTTGAGGGGTTTGCAGATGATGTACAGATGATGTGCTGTGTCAGTGGGAGTTGTCAGGTGGGTACGTAAGCAACACACAAATTCTTTTGTCTAGTTCTTTCAAAGTTGTCAGAATGCCAAGAAAAAATACATCTGTGCTGGCTAGAGACTTGAAAAGTCTTCATACAGTATGAACACAACATAGATCACTCCACTCACAGGCATTTATCTTGTGCTGAAATTTCCAGGTCAAGATCTGTGTTGATCAGGGGTATCAGGTCGGTAGAAAAACACTGGTGCAAAACATTGAAGCTGTTCATGCGTGGTCATGCCAGTAGGTAGTTAATGCTGGGAGCAGGGGTCAGCCTGTGTCTGGTTTAAAAGATGACAGCTGCTTACTTCCAAAAGATTTTTTTTTTCTTCCCTCCTCCCCCCACCCCCCCTTTGTACACTGCGGCATTTTCATCTCATTCTCGGTGATAGGCAGGAATTTGAGATAGATGCAGAATATAAAGATGATGAGGTGGATGGAGCTCAAGGATGATTAAAGGGTTGGAGCACCTCTCCTGTGAAGACAGGCTGAGGGAGATGGGGCTGTTCAGCCTGGAGAAGAGAAGGCTCCAGGGAGACCTTGGAGCAGCCTTCCAGGATCTGAAGGGAGCTCCAGGAGAGCTGGAGAGGGACTCTTGGTCAGGGAGTGGAGTGATAGGACAAGGGGGAATGGTTTTAAATTGGAAGAGGGGAGACTGAGATGAGATATTAGGAAGAAACTCTTTGCTGTGAGGGTGGTGAGGCACTGGAACAGGTTGCCCAGAGAAGCTGTGGCTGCCCCATCCCTGGAGGGGTTCAAGGCCAGGCAGGATGGGGCTTGGAGCAATCTGGTGTGGTGGGAGGTGTCCCTGCCCAGGGCAAGGGTTTGGTACTTGATGATCTTTAAGGTCCCTTCCAGCTCTAACCGTTCTGTGATTCTTTATGTGAGCTCTAATGAAAATTTTACCTTTAAAGGATAGATCACAAGTGAGCAGCGCTGCTTGTCAGAGCCTCGGGCTTTGATTCAGAATAGCTTGTGATGCTGTAAAACTGCAAATAGTTTTCTGTGTTTTGTCTTAAAACCTTGACAGTGGCATTTCTAGACAAACGGTTTTCAAATACCAGAGAACTGCAGTGCTACAAACGCTTTTGAGTTCTGTGTTGAACACTATTTAAATAACGGGTAAAACTGAAATCTGTTGTATATCATATCAAAGCATATGTTGGGGGTATAATATATCTCTTAGAGAAGCACACTACTGAGAATTGCATATTAAACTGTGTGTGTATGTCAGTTTGATTATCCTTGGATAGTAATACCAGTCTGGTATCTCCACTGAAAATCTTCTTACGTTGTGTTTTCTCTTTCAGTCCATCTGTGCCGCAGTTGCGTTTTTTTACAGCAACTACTTCCTTCTGCAGTGGCAGCTCCTCATCATGGTGGTTGTGGGCTTCTTTGGAACAATTACCTTCTTTGCCGTGGAGTGGAAAGCAGCAGCAGCTCTTGCTGCCCGCAGCTCGGACTACAGCAGCATTTGATCTAGATACCACATCTAATCCAGCCTAAGGGAAAACAGGCACGTTTATTGTGAAGGGATATGAGAAGGTGGAAAAATCAAGTTGCTGCAGAGCTGAGGATGGAGGAAGCTGCTCCTCAATCACCATCGGTCTTAACTGAATGTGAAACAAGGGAGGAAAAAAATGCCAAACTTGAAAGGCTTTTTTTTTTCTTGCTTTAATCACCAAAGTGGTATGCATGTTCTTAAAAACCTGGTATTAGAAATGGAAGGAAATGTAGAGATCTATGTATTGAACAATTCTGTTCTGAGATGTACCTTTCAGAATGTAATTGCCTAATTTCACTCTACCATGCACTACAGAATTAAGTTCCATTTTTTCCCCTTAAATCATTTTTCCTATATTTCGGTTCTGCAGGCACTTGAATTCTTGTATTGAACGAGTTATGTTTTTTTAAGGTACGTTATATTGCCAAGTGTGTCTCCACAACTGAGAAAACAATTTGTGTCACTGACCTTTTTCAACAGTTAGATATACAGAAGTATTTCTGCAGGAAATACTGCTGCCTTATTCTAGATCACCCAGATCCTTTTCCCCAGCCGTTTGCTTATTAATCTATTTAATGTGCCCTTAATTTTTTTTTTTTTTAAGAGAATCAGACTTCATGGCATGAAGGATTTCACAAATGTTTGAAGAAGTTCCCCTGAGCTGTCTTAATACTTCACAGATGGCAGAATCACATCCTTGATAATTGGAAAGAATCTCTTAGTGCAGCATCTTGGAGTTGAGCTGTGTTGGCAGAGCTGCTGAAGCTCTCTCAGGGTAAAGCTATATGAAGGATCATAAGACATCGCTTCCATCCCAGCCTCTCAAATTGTTCTTTGGAGTTCAGTGATATTTTCATAATAATCTGTAGTTGGAGCTTTGTCTAAGGTAACTTTTAAGAAGTACAAGTAGACTCAGAACGTGAACTGAAAGAACAGTCTTGCAGTGTTTATTCTGCTGCATAGTCTAAAAAGACCCGAAACACTTGGCAATAAGTTGTTTCATTCAGTGTATTTTGGGAAGGCTGTACTGTAATCTTACTCTGCCAAATGAAAAACAAGGATACACCTAGCATAGTAACTAAGTTTTAATGCCAAACTCTTCCACATGGTAGAATACAGGTGGTGAATGTAACTCACCTGGATTTTACCTGTCTGCGTGACTCTGTAGTATTTACAGTTACGTTTCTGTCTGGCAGGCAAACAAAACGCAACCTCGAGCAGGTATGGAACATTGAGAAAGTGTTTTTAGGCACTCCACATAGCTATTTTTAGAAATGTACTCTTCACCAACTTTTTTTTTTTTAATGTCAGTCAGAATGTTAATGTTTTATCTTTAAAGACAAGTTAAAAAAAGCCGGCTGGGTGTACTGTGTCAGTAGCTCCCACCTGTCATAACTACGTAGGTGTAGCCAAGGTTAAACTTGAGGGAGTGTGGGATCTCCTGTGACATTTGCTGTCGCTTTTGCTCTCAGAGGGCATGTAACACAGCTCCCGTGAAGCACAGCCCTCTTCCTGCACAGTAAAACAGCAGAGAGGGGTGCCTTTACAGGCGTTTTTAAATTCACTGCAGGGTTTTTTTGCCGTGAGATCAGTAGGGTGTTAATGGGAGGATGAGAGGGCACCTGAACATTTGGCAAGCGAAGGAACCTGTGAGGACAGCCAGGAGAGAAAGCCTTTGTGTGTTCCCAGGAGGTTTAATGAATGATGTAAAAGAGAATGAGACAGAACACGGCGTTTGAGCGAGGGGTTACCGAAGCCATTCCAATTTGTCAGGCAAACTGAAAAAGCATTCAGTATTCAATCAATATCTATGATTAATGTTCCTAGCAGCACTCTAATGCCTCTCGCTTATCCACTCCTCTTATCCTTTAATTTGAAGGCTACTATTTTTATATACTGAGCACTCTAAAAGGTATAGACAGTAGGATGCTGCCAGTGATTAGAATTCTCATGTTGTTACACAATTGTGTTTTCTCTCAAGTACCAAGAGGATTAAAGAGCTCTTTTTTTTTAAGGTAGGGAATTACTGGCTTTTGCCTCCGAACTCCTCCTGGGACCTGTTTTTCCTCACATATCAACGAGAGAAGAAAGACTTGGAAGTTCACAAGGAGCAATTTTGTCTTACAGTACATGGGGGAGAGAAAATGATTCTTGGCTCTTGTTGTGATGATTAGCTTATAAATGCTTTTAAAGCAATGCCATTTAATTGTAGCTAGGTTACAGATCTCACGAGGTTGCTTTTTAAATTGATCCCTTTTATGATGAGCTTCTGTGTTGTTCTTCTGCCATACAAGGATTGTATCAACTATTTTATTAGAAATTAAAGAAAATTGCTAAGTTTATGTAGTTTCAAAAAGTACTTTGAGACTGGCATTCAGGGATGCTACTGAACTAGGGGACTGGTAGATTTTCAGTACCTCTCTGTACCTGCTTTGCTTTTTTTCCCCTTCCCCCTCCCCCTGCTGCTTGGTCTGACTCAATACCAGATAATGTTAGCAGGCTGTTCAGAACTATTTATTGGGTCATTAAAGGGAAGTATTACTGCTCTGTGGCAAGTTTTACAAGAAATCATGAAATTCTCAAAACTACATTGTAGCTGTATTTTTCTTTTACTATTAACTCTCCAAGTGTAGGATACTTGACATTTGGTCTGAAGGGACAGCTCTCAGTTACTCAGGCAGATTATGGCACAATTGATTTTCACTTATTTGTATTTCTTTGATTTTTATTTCTTTTTTTAGAAGAAAATCCACCCAACTATACACAATTGTAAGATCAGTCAGAATTTTTGGTATAGCATTGTAAGTATAGCAATGCTGGCATCCATTTAGGATTCTGTCTCAGTCTTTTTAGCAATATTTAACAGCTCTGAGATTTGCACCCCATTCACTTCACCTCCTTGGCCTTACAGCAGTTTCACATTAATCTGAATGGGGTGCTTAGTGTTAAATTAAATAGAATTTTTAAAAAAGGCTTTTGCTGTATTTGTGGTACTGGGACTTAGTTTTATAGTGGGGATTTTATCTTTATAAGCGAAACAACACGTTGAATTGCTTGGGTTTATTGAGAAGTCTTTCTTTAAATTTTTTTTTCCCCTTTTTAGGTTGTTGTTAAGGTTTGATATCTTCCCATATTGCATCCCCAAGTTTTTCAAACAAATCCGGAAGGGGAAATGATATTCTTGACACTCAAGTGCCAAAGAAGCTGCTACAAATTAGTCTTTAATGCATATCGCATAAGCGTATCTATATTTTTGTCTTGCCAGTCGATTTTCATTTTGATTTGAATGTATGGAAAGAGAAAATTTTTACAACTGCAGACCTTGTTCATAATTATGGGATGTTCTTTTGCATCTGTTATGTTAGTTTCAGGTGCTACAATGTATGTCAGCAAGTTGAGATAAGGATAAGAACCATTTATAAAATGTTATTTATGAGTACTATATAAATTTCTGCAGATACAGCTGAACTCATAAGGGATATATATAAAAAAACCACCCCAAAACAGAACGAACCAAACCCAACCCAAACAGAACTCCCCCAATAACCTTTACTGAGGTCCCTGTCTTAGCAGGAACCCTACAGTTCTTAAGAAGTCTTTTGCAGGGATAGTTCTTTCAAATTGTGTGAACGTTTTAAACTATACTGGAAAGCAAACTTCCTGGTGGAGTTTGCTGGTATAACTTTATGGAATTAAAATTTAATAAATAAATAAATAAAGCATGAACTGGGGACTGTGTGTTGGATAACCAGAGTTGACTTTCTGGTCTGCTTCACCTGGAGAATGTGGTTCCCTGGACACCAACCTGTCTGAGTGCCAGTAATTAATGGCAGGGAGGTTGCCTGGCAGCTCGTTGCTGTTTGAATTGTGGGTGTGTATGGAGAGAGCCTGAAAGATTGTTTTCTAGGGCAATGATTAATTGTTTGCTGTCAGTACAAATAGGAACCACTATGTTTAACATCATGCCAGTAGATACTTTCACTCGAATTGTGCAAGTAGCTTAGTAAAGACAACATCTTAACAATCATGAGCATTAATTTTTCTAATGACGTATCTTTTCAAAGACTTTATCCACACCACTGTTTTCCTTGGAAGTCTTGTAGCCTCCCTTACACTAAATGAATGGCAGCAATAGTTCATATAATGTTGTTCTTGTTCCCAGGTAGGCTGGCAGAAATATTAGGAAATGGACAAATTGAAGATGAAATTGAGAAGTTAGCTGCTTAATGATGTACTTGGCCATTCTGATATGACCAGGCTGGCTCAGAAGCATGATTGAGATTCTGTTGTAGTTTTCATTCTATGATTCTACTACTGTGAGGGTGGTGAGGCACTGGAACAGGTTGCCTCGAGAAGCTGTGGCTGCCCCATCCCTGGAGGGGTTCAAGGCCAGGCAGGATGGGGCTTGGAGCAACCTGGTGTGGTGGGAGGTGTCCCTGCACGTGGCAGGGGGGTTGGAACTGGCTGATCTTTAAGGTCCCTTCCAACTCTAACCATTCTATGATTCCATGATTCATGAAAAAGTTCAGAATGATGCTTTGCCAAACTTTAAGCTCAGGGGTTGTGGTGGTACCACAGGGAAGCACTAAAGAAAGACTGGAAGAAGCATCCTTAAAAGTGCAATAGAGAGGGAATCAGACCCGAGAGTAATTCTCAGCGGGCACCTGAAGGGGGGTGCTTTGCTCAATGAGTTTGGGCATTCAGCTGCTACTGGCATTGGCTTGATTTGGCTTTGGTTTATATTTCTCTGCCCTCTCAGTTATTTCAGCTGTTAGCGTGTCCTTCTCCAAGCTATTCTTTCTCTTTTGCTTCTATTTTGACCCTGTGCAGAAGCCTAATTTAAATGATTGAAACTGTTTTTTAATAAAAGATGTCTTGGAGTTAGAATTGGAGATAATTGAGAAGAGGCTCGTGAGATGATTGTCCTCCTGAAAAACTCTCATTTCAAGTGAGTGCACCGACTCTGCTATATTTCTTTTTTGTGATCACAACCATGCAAATAAAAGTGAATCACAGACCGTGTTTTTGGTAACACGCTTGTTAAGTTGTCAGAATTGCTTTTGTCCCTGTTTTAGATAGCCCTGCCTGGGGGCTTTGGAAAAGGGAGGCACAGTCTGAACCGAGGGATCTCAGAAGGGCTTGATGGCACCTCTAAGGGCCTGCTCAGGAAAAGGAAAATGCTGGGTTTGTGCTGAGCAGCCCTTTTGAACCACTTAATTCCAGTTGTGGTGCAGACTAGTGAAGAGTCCAAGAGAAATCAGGGTGGCTGTTTCAGTCCTAGCCCTGTCCTGTTTTGGAGCCCAGCCTCTGAAAACTTACTATAAGGACAACACTAACGTGGTTTTGCTGGTTTGCTATTAGGTTCTTTTTTTTATGGGTTCCACTTCCAGTATCCCTTCCCTTGGCTTTTAGATATTTTTCCAATTAAGTGTTACGTGTCTGAAAGACTTCACAAAATGAATCAGGATTATGGAGGTTTTGGGTCCTGTTTATCTGCAGTGACATGTAGATGTGGAAGGCTGTTCGCCAGTCAGAAACTGCATGTCTAAAGGGCAGATTTGGTCCTGGCTTCACATGGCAATTGTACATGAAGAGGGGAAGAAATGAAGGTTTGTGCCTTAAATATATATAAAAAATTAAATTAAAATTCATTCATTCTGTCATACTAAATGGAAACTACTATTTGTAAGGTCACTTAGTGAAATTACCTTCAATTAAGCATCCTTACTGAGTGCAGTGGTGACTGCTTATTGTCACAGCCACTCGTCTTGTGGTAATACCTGACCTGCAGAGTTCGTTATGATTATTAATCTTTGCAAAAAAACCCAACCAATTACACGGATAATAACCTGTTCAAAAGAGCCTCACCATCATACATCATTATTTGTTTTGTGCTTACAAAAGTATAACTGTGTGAACACTGCTTTGGAGGCTCCAGTGATGAATGAATTGTGCTAAGGGAGTAAAATTTATTTCCTCTGTAGCAGTAAAACAGCGGAGGAGGCTGTGGGGCCAAAAGCAGGAGCAGTGGGAAGAATCACAAGCTGCCAGTGCCTCTGTCCTCATCAGCAGCGTGATGGATGAAGGAAAGTACAGGTGGAGAATAGTGGTGAGTGCTCAGCCTTTTCTCTTCCTGAAATTTCACCTGGGATGTGGCAATCCCAGTCACAAATACAGGTTGGGCAGAGAATGGCTGGAGAGCAGCCCTGAGGAGAAGGACTTGGGAGTGCTCATG
>VXBW01005663.1:317109-337691 GCA_013400375.1 Thinocorus orbignyianus
TGAGATGAGATCTGAGGAAGAAATTGTTTGCTGTGAGGGTGGTGAGGCACTGGAAGAGGTTGCCCAGAGAAGCTGTGGCTGCCCCATCCCTGGAGGGGTTCAAGGCCAGGCTGGATGGGGCTTGGAGCAACCTGCTCTGGTGGGAGGTGTCCCTGCCCATGGTAGGGGGATTGGAACTGGCTGATCTTTGAGGTCCCTTCCAACTCTGACCATTCTGTGATTCTAATTTGTCAAAATACACATCTGAAATGGTGATGCAGTCTTAAGGTGTATGTATGGGGGGGCTCAGGCTGCAGGGAGAAGGAACACGAGTGCCTTGGTAAATTCTAAGCAGCCAAAACCACAGTTTGATGGTCAATACATTCATGAGAGGCTATATTTAGCAAGAATGATAATGTTCCTGGGTTGCGGACTGAATCTCTCAAATGAACTTGTTTCGCCTCTGGTAGAATTAAAGGCTTGGGATATCGATAGTAGATGTGGAGCCTGCTCAATACTTTCTACTGCAAAGTACTGCTATGAAATACTTAATCTGTTTTTCCTCTGCCAATAAATTTTCCCAAAAAAAAACCTTAATGCAGGAGATAAATATTGCAAAACGAGGATTTTTGAAACAGAAAGTGCCCTGCCCAAGGCGACAGGCGTCCTCAGCAGTGGGGCTGGGATTAGGAGTTGGTTGCTCCCAGCTAATCCAGTTTGCCAGTGCCTGGGAAGCGCTGCTGTCCTGGGAGCTGCCTGGAGCTGTCAACAGTTCTTCCCCCTGCTCCAGGGTGTAAAATACTTTCCAAAAACTTAGCAGAAGTCTTTCTTCAGGTTGTGTGTGCTCGGCAGGTTGTGTGTGCTCGGCAGACCCCCTAGTGTGTGAAGCTGGTTGAGGACCAGTGGCAACAGAACCTCAGGATGATGCTGGCTTGTCCCTGGCTGCTTCTTCTCCCAGGTTTGCTGACCCATGGAAAGGGTGGGTGTTTGGCCTGAGCGGAGGGAGTTGTGTGGTTCAGGGGAGCAGAGAGCAATGCGCTTGTACCTGCTCTGCTTTTGGCCGTGCTGTGGGAAAACCTCTGTGGAGAAAAGCCTTGAAATGGGCTTTTTGTGTCCGGGTGCTGTGGCACAGTCCTTTGGGTCTTGCTGCCTTCACACGGGCGCTCTCGGTGCTGGGTCTGTGTGTGAGCGGTGTGTTGCCCTCGGATGAGCTCTGCTGAAGGCTTGCTGCACGGCTGTGATCCCATTTAACTGGCAGGAGCCCAGGAAAGCACCCAGGGCTCCCCAAACCCAGGCTCTGACTCTCCTCGTGCAGCTGCAGAGGGTGCTCTCTCTGCTCCTGTCCGCTCCCCGCCCGATGCCCGGTGTCCCCAAGGTGCCTTTTCTCATCTTGCTCCCTTTCAATTAAATCCAGCTCCAGGTCAGCTCTTGACAAGCAGCCTCCCTTGTCGCTCCAGGAGGTTAGATTGTTAAAGTGCATTTTAAAAAAGAGGAAGACTTAGGCTGGGAGCCAAGATAATTTTTTATTATTACTCATTTTTTCTTTTTCTCCTCCTTAATTCTCTGTAGGAGCTTTTTTCTGCAGAGTTGTGGCTCGGGTGGGAGGTGGTAGGTGCTGAGAGGTGTGCGGGATGCTCATTAGCTGTTGTACCTGTAACACAGGTTGAAGAGCCCAGTTGTCATAATTAATGACCACAGAAATAGAAGAAGGGTTCTCGGACCTTGTGCTGGGAGGCTTTTAAGCCAATTTGTGAACACTAGAAACCAGCGACAGGCTTGAGTTGAGAGCAGGTCACCCCGTGTGTTTGGTATTGGTGGGAAACTCATGGCCAGTTGGTAAGGGACTGGTGGACAGGGTGCCAGTCTGGATGTGCATTTCGGGGTACAGGCTGATCCCAGAAACATCCCCTGCTGTTTATGCGATGGCAGCTTCATCCTGTTGATTCATGAAGGTGATTAAGAGCTTCAGAGTATTATCCTCTGAGGATATCATGTGGAATGGGAGGCACTTTATGGTATTTTTTGCATTTAATGTGATTCATCAGAAGCCTGGCTGGGGTAGGGGGTTCATGCACCTTCCTGCAGGTGGCCAGGCTTGGAACGATGAAGCTGCAGGGTCCATGCTGAGCCATGGATGAGAGGTGAGGTCCCACCAACACCTTTGGGATGGGGATGTGTCACAGCTGCACAGCAGGAATCAGTCTTGTCCCCATGGCTACTGCTTGGCCATGGGGCATGGTGCCTGTGCAGAGCTCCTGACCTCCTCTGCGAAGCACCTGCAGACATGTGGGTGAGAAGAAGCGGGTGCAAAGAGCCCAAGAAAGCCTTGTCTAGCTGGCTACATCTGGGACATGGCAGCATCTCTCCTCCCCAGGGCATGATTTTTCCACTCACTGAGCTGGACCTGTAGCTGAGACAGCCCGGGGTTAGCTGAGCACACAGCACTCGTGTCATCCCCAGTGAGGGCTGGGCTGTAGCAGCACTCACTGGCAGCTTTTATTACTCTGTTGGGCACATACAGCTGCTGACCCGCCTTTGGCTCCCCTCCTTTATCTCCTGGAGAGGCAATTCCAGCCTCTGTAATTAATGAGTCTTTCCCGCCAGGGTCTTGGGTGAAGCATCAGCACAGGAAATTGGCCGGGCTAAGTGGTGTCTGTGCTCGGATCTGGTTGCAAAGACAGACCCAAGCCAGCCGAGAGTAATTGTGGCTTGGTTGCTGAATTCATTTTTCATCCTTGATTCGGGAGGCAGACAGGGGAATGGCTCCTGTGCAATCTGAACTGTGCACTTACAGTGCTTTTTCCTCTGCATGGGGCCTCATTTATTGCAAATATCCCACATGCAACATGGATAAGAAAAGAAAGAATAAGGTGCGTTGGTCTGTACCTCTGGGGGTTACTTGTGATTGGGTTTTGCAATGAGATTTGGGAACCAAACAGTCCAACACCACTCTCTGGGGAGGTGAGGTTACAAGGTAAGGAGTTAATTCTTGGAGAGAAAGCAGGGGGCTAAGGGGCAGCCTTTAGGCTCTGGTCTCGCCTGAGGTTTGGTTAATCTCAACAAGCTTAAACTGGACATAGGCTCTGAGATCATAGAATCATAGAATGGTTGGAGCTGGAAGGGACCTTAAATATCATCCAGTCCCACCCCCTGCCCTGGGCAGGGATACCTTCCACCACACCAGGTTGCTCCAAGCCCCATCCAGCCTGGCCTTGAACCCCTCCAGGGATGGGGCAGCCACAGCTTCTCTGGGCAACCTGTTCCAGTGCCTCACCACCCTCACAGCAAACAATTTCTTCCTCAGATCTCATCTCAGTCTCCCCTCTTCCAATTTGAATCCATTACCTCTTGTCCTGTCACTCCCCTCCCTGCCCAAGAGTCCCTCTCCAGCTTTCCTGGAGCTCCCTTCAGATCCTGGAAGGCTGCTCTAAGGTCTCCCCGGAGCCTTCTCTTCTCCAGGCTGAACAGCCCCAGCTCTCTCAGCCTGTCTTCACAGCAGAGGGGCTCCAGCCCTCTGATCACCTTTGTGGCCCCCCACTGGACCCGACAGAATCATAGAATGGGACCGCAACCCTTTGAGTGTGGCCATCCAGCCAGTTCCTTATCCACCCAGTGGTCCATCCAACGAATCCATGACTTTCCAATTTGGAGACTAATGCTGTCGAGCTCCCAGACCCAGAGACAGCTTGCTGCTTTCCTCTCTCCTTTACTTTCCCTGCTTCTCATCTGCCTCTCCCATCACTTGATCTCTTTTTTCCTTGCTCCTTCCTTCCCCTGTAGCTACTGTTTGGTAGGTAGCTGAGGTCACATCTATCTCAAAAGTTCGCAGTGTCACATGTGCTGTGTCCGTACTGATGAGGCAGTCTAGTGAGCTGAGCTTTGAGCTCTGAATTTCTAATCCTGCCTCCTTTGCTGGGCCTTAGACAGAAGCCTTGGAGCAGGTCTTGGCTTCCTCACCTGCAGGATGGGGACTGTTGCTAAAATAGCCCTCTTCTGTGGCAGTATAAGGCAAGCTCGGTGGATTGGGTTGGAGGAAAAAACACTTGAAAATGAAGTATTCAGACTTGCTGGCCAGCAATGTGCAACTTCAGTAGCCAGCTCTTCCCTGGGCTGGGAATGATCCCTGCAGGAACAGCCCTGCTCTGGGGCTGTGGTTGGACACACTGGGGGCTGGCAGGGCTTCCAGATGTGCTGCCCACCTTCAGGCAGCCTGAATAAGCTGCCTCACACCCAGGAGGGCACTCTCTATCTGCTGCTTTCCTGCAGCTTGAGGGGCAGCCGGGAGCAGATGCTGCTGCTGGAAGCACTTGGTTATTTTAGGGGGGCTGTGGAAGGTGATCGGGGAGCATCCACCTTCCCTGGAGGAGCTGGCCTGCCAGCCAGACCCAGCTCCCAAAAACTCATGGGTGTTAAAACCAATCCTTCATCTTACCGGGACATCTTCAAAAGTGCTGCCTGTTCCCTAGTCCTGGGAAGAACTGGATTCCCACACCCCGTTTCAAGAGCAGCCAAGAGGATTTTGGCCCTGGGGGGGAAGGCTGTGGTGGTGCTGGGGACACTGGGGATAAGCCACCTCTACCTACAGTTTCTTCTGCCCGGGGTACTTGATTTTTCAGGTGCTTACATTTGCCATTGTTGGTGAATAAAGACATTTTGGAGGCTCTTGTGTGTGTAGGCATCGATGAAACTCTGCCAGCCCACTGCGAGGGAAGGAGCAGACCTACTTGAGTCCCTGGGGGTTGAAAGATGCTGAGTGCGTTCGAACGGAGTGGGTTTAAGCCTGTCCGTGTGCGAGAGGGAAAGTGCAGTTTGCAGAAGTAGCTTTTTTTGGCATTGCAGTTCATCTTGTTAATAAATCTCCTGTAACACCTCCCCACAGAGCCTCTCGAGGAGCCGGCTAACCAGGAGAAAGTCGAGATCAAAGATAAATCTCCTAATCCGATATCAGCAAATGCAATCAGACTCTCCATCTGCCATCAAAGGCGGCCCCCGCGACCCCACAACTGGGAGCCAGCCATCCACCGCCTGCCTGCACAGATGCCTGGTCACTCCCTTGCCTCTCCCTGCATTCATCCTGGTGTCACTTCACATTAGTGGGCTTCTCCTCAAAGCCTGTGCCTCCTCTTGGAAAGAGCCAGGTAGAGCTGCCGGGCTGAAGCGAGCACAACCACATTTTGGCTGGAAAAACAAGCGCCAGGTGGTTTATGGAGCTGTGTTTGATTTAGTGCTGTGTGCTCGGGTGTGCTTTTGAGAGTGTGTGGAAGGAGGAGACAGAGAGAAGCTCTGATGATGGGTGTTTGTCAATGACAGGGGTGGGAGTGCTTGGTTTCCTTTCCCCTCCTGCTGTGTTTGAGCTCAGACCTGTTCGAGGGGAGCACCAGTGGGCTGGCAGTGCCTGGGTGTGTGGCTGTGGCACATCACATCTGTCTGGATGCTCACCAAAGGGATGACTATCAGAGCAATTTGTGGTCTAAGCTGAGGACCATGTTTTGCAGGTAGGGCACAAAGATATTATGTGACATCTCAATGGCATCTGAGCGAGGAGCTGAGATTTGCAGGCAGGGCTGTGGTGTGCAGTGTCGCCTTTCCTACAAGGCCATCTTCTTGCCTTCCTGCTCCTTGCTTTGGTCATCACAGAATCCCAGACTGCCTGAGGCTGGCAAGGACCTTGGGGAAGTCATTTGGTCCAACCCCCTGCTCAAGCAGGGCCACCCAACAGCAGGTTGCCAAGAACCATGGCCAGTTAGCTTCCATCTCCAAGGCTGGAGACTTTACCACCTCTCGTCCTCAGCGTAGTCTATAGATGACTCCATGAATCATAGAATGGTTGGAGTTGGAAGGGACCTTAAAGATCATCCAGTCCCACCCCCCCTCCCCTGGGCAGGGACCCCTCCCCCCACACCAGGTTGCTCCAAGCCCCATCCAGCCTGGCCTTGAACCCCTCCAGGGATGGGGCAGCCACAGCTTCTCTGGGCAACCTGTTCCAGTGCCTCACCCACCCTCATAGCAAAGAATTTCTTCCTAATATCTCATCTAAATCTCCTCACATGGCAATCCTGCTCAGAGGGCTATCCCACCCTTTGTGCCTGAGCTGCAGGGACTTTGCCTCTGTTGGTGGCCCTCATTTGTCTTAGTGGTAGTGATGGAGCAGGAGTGGGATGCTTTGCTGGGGATCTGTCGTCAGTGCACCAAGTCTACAGACACCTGGGCATGTTTTGGTCTGTTCCAACCACGTTGTGTGTTTCCCACCAGCCATGTATTAAGGTTTGGGGACCCACTAATGGTTCCTACTTTTCTTCTTTCTCTATTCTTATTTCCTTTGACATACTCATTATTTAGAATAAAAATCTGTCCCAGGTAATTTGGGGATTCAACCTGCCACACAAAATGAGCAAAAGAGTGAAAATAACAGTGGGGAAAGAATGGTTTAATTTAGTAACTGATTTTCTACAAAGTAATTATTTTCTTAAAACCCTGAGATTTGCTAAAAGTATCACAATTACTTTTTTTCATTATGGCTAGAGAATGAAGCACTCATTTAATTAGTAAACAGTTGGCATGCCTTTAAATAGGTTTTTAATTACATTAAAAGGACACTGTCAAGGTGTCTTTCATCATTTTTAATAGACCTGGATTTATTTTCTTTCCCCCTCGCAGTCGGATGCAACTCTTTGGGTTTGATTGGCTGCTCCAGACACAAAAAAACCTGGAGAAGCTGTTTCCCTGGAAAAAAAGAAAAAAAAAAAGATTAGAAAAGAAAAAAGGAATAAGAAGGCTCGTTTGTAGGTTTGGAGCTGAGATATGGTCTCCTGCCTCCTCTGTTCCTCGGTTTCTTGGCAGCAGAGCTTGTCACTTGCTTTGCATCTTGCTGCTGGGGGGGGATGGAGGTGTCCCCCTCCCTAAGCACTGCCACCCAGGGACCCTCTGGGCTTGGTGGCAGCTCTCCTGCCCCATGCTCTTGCACCCTGTGCTGAACCAGCTGCTTTTGCCCCAGAAATGGCCCCGCGTTGGTCAGGCCCCCTCCCTGGTGAAGCAGATGCCTGTGCTGCAGGTTTGTAGCTGCTTGGAGGAGTTACCTCTCCTAATAAATCACCGGAGCTCTAACTGAGCTTGATGTGAGCTCCCGGAGGAAAAATCAGCTCCGGGTGAGTCCCCGGGCTGCTGCTTGCCTTTGGATACACCGTGTGCTCCTTCCCTGGGCTGTGAGGTTTTGTTGGCAGGGGCCAAACTTGATTAACCCCAGCTGGTGACGGGGTGCTGCTCGTCTCCTGCCTGCTGTGGGGGAAGCTTGGGCACGTCCGTGCTGGTGGTAAATGATAAATGAGGCTCTGAGAAGTGGATCCAAGCGTGGCAGAGGCCGTTTGTCTGCGTCTCCCTGCTCTGCCTCGCAGGAGCTGAGGTTTCTGGTCCCATTTCGGGGAGGACTCTCTAATTGAAATAGATGGAAGTTGCTGCAGGCGGAGGCAGCCTGGGTTGAGAGAAGGCTTCCTGGGGTGCCCCTGAAGGGAAAGAAATAACAGCAAAAACCAGAGCGTGGTGGTGCCTGTGGCACCTCCTGGGGATGTGTGACACCCGTGGCTCTGGGGCTGGTTGGGGACATGTGCTAGTCCTTTCTGCCAGCTTCTGAGCTGCGTCTCTGCTGTGTTCCTTGTCTCTTACAGGCTGAACGACCAGACCAAGATGCCTATTGTTTAATTTCTACTTGTGTTTCAGTCCTCGTTGCTGCCCTCTGAGGAGCAGGAGCTACAGGGAATTAAAATATCCGGCGCCTTTGTTTTAATATCGTTGACTTTCTGCTCCGCTGAGCCTTGGGTGGCTTCCTGGCAGCCACATTCTCTTCCAGCATGGTCTGAGCCACCTCCTCTTGGGTTCCTCAAATTTTCCCCTTACTCCTGTTTTTCTCCTCCATCCCACCCACCACCTGCTCCTTCCTCCTCCTGCTTTCCCTCGGCTCCCCACCAAGTCCTTTGCTTCCCCTGCAATGACTGTCACTGCCCAGTGTGGCCTTGAGTCAAGGTGCTGAGTCTTCCTGACCCTGAAGTAGAGGGAGATGTGGAGTGATGGCGAGATGTGGTTCATGCCCTTCCACAACCTTGGTGATGAGCCCTGGACAGGAAGAGTCCTGCCTCTTGCACCTTGATCTGAGCAGCACAAGAGCCATGGCCTCTCATCCATCCCCTTCCCTGGAAGGAATCAAAGGAATTGCTGTGCATCTTGGCCACCCACCTTTCCTAAAGGGAGGTGATGCCCTGCTCCAGTTTCCAGGGAGGCATCTGCTGAGAAAGCAGTTGAAGCGGTGGAGCTGGCAGGATTTCAGAGCTCAGCATTGGGCAGTGGGTGCTCTATGGGTCCAGTCTGTTCCAATCTGCATACCACCCATCAGGGGACCGAGGGACCTCCTCCCCTGGAGAAGCTCCTGTCCCTTTGTCCTGCTCAGCATCACTCTGTGGCATCTTCCTGGCCATCGGGGACAGTTTTGTGGGAATTGCCCCTTTCCTGAGTCCTTCCTTGGGGCTACGGAGCCACTTTGCTTGGCAGGATCAGGGCCAGAGAGGGCTGCGAGGCAGCGGATGCAGGAGGAAGGTGGTGGTGGGTGGTAGCTCTGCTGTGTCCATGACTAAAAGTCTCCCCTATCCCTTCTGCCCTGGGGTGCCTGTCCCCTGGAGGTACTTGGGGGGATGGATGCTGGGATGGAGGGGTCAAACCCAGCCTGGGAACGTGGCTGCCCTGATGCTGCTCTGTGTCCTGTACCCAAGCTGTAACCTGGCTTTGTCCCCACACCTGCCACCGATGAACTGAAGCAAAAGGTTGTGAATAACCCTGATCACGGCTTTTGCAGGACTTCCCATGAAATATGGATGCGTGATAGCATCTGCATAAATTATTCAAGATAATCAGCATGGGGGATATTTCCCTGACAATTTCACATGGGCTCCTAGAGCTTGATTGTCCCACCCACTGGGTGTGCAGCAGAACGGGAAGGTCCTGAGCATCCCGGATCTCCCAGCTCCTCCTGTTCCTCAGATTGCAAACTCTTCTCCCT
Source organism: Thinocorus orbignyianus (assembly GCA_013400375.1). Lineage (NCBI taxonomy): Eukaryota > Metazoa > Chordata > Aves > Ciconiiformes > Thinocoridae > Thinocorus > Thinocorus orbignyianus. The sequence continues at coordinate 326,132 of VXBW01005663.1, forward strand.
CCTGTCTCAATGCACTTTCCCCCAGCTCCCAGCACTATTAACACCTCTAATTAGAGCTGCTTATTGATGTGCTGCTGTTCATCTTCAGTGCAGCTGATCAAGGCAGAGAAGCCATCCAGCCTAGGAGTGAAAAGCAGCTCCCTGCCTGGCAGCACAGCATCCTGTGGGCCCAGCGTGGTCCTTCTCGGGTCTGGGGGAACAAGGGGACAAGATCCAGAAAGGAAAAAAAGCGCAGAATAAGGGTGTGCTGCCAGGCAGCCCTGGCCATGCCTTGTTGCTGGGTAATCCTGGCATTTCACTCCCCCCCTGCATCCCAGCAATCATTATTGTGCATTCAGCATCCCTTGGGAGAAAGGCATCCCTTCCTGTGCGTGCCCATATTCAGTGCTGCCCCGTTGGGAATGCCTTGTGCCAGGAAAAATCCCATCGGGACAGAGGATGCTCCGAGGAGGAGATGTTTTCTCCTGGGTGCTTCCAGAAACACCCTCCCCACTCTGTGGTTTCACCCCAGCTGGCAACTAGAACCGCGCTCAGCCCCTCCTGTCTCCCCCTCCCAGAGAAGGATGGGGGGAAAAAGGGAAAATAGGAAGGGAAAGGGAGAAAGAAACCTCCTGGGTTGAGATAAAGACAAATTAATAGAAAGAATAGCAGAAAAGGAAAAATAACAATAATAATGACATGGGTCACACTCTGCCCAGTGAACTGGCACCATCCCAAGCAGCGATCGTGGGTTCCCACCCCCTGGCCAACCCCCTTTATGGACTGAGTACGAGGTCTATGGTCTATGGAATATTCACTGGGTGTTCCATCCTTCTGTCCATGCCTCTGTGGGAAGCGGAAGAAAATTCCCTGAAGAGTGTAAACATCACTTAGCAACAATTAAAAACAATAGATATTATTGATATTCCTTTCGCAGCGATTCCTAGAAAGAAAATTAACTCTTTCTCAGCTGAAACCGGCTTTCTGGCATCACCCAGAAAGTGGACTCAGCACCAAGGGTTGGATGGATGGATGGACGGATGGGTGATTGGATGGATGGGTAGATGCTTGCTGCTGGAGAGCCATGAGCACAGGGGGCTTGCAGGCATGAGTGTGGGATTCAAACCCCACCAAAGCAGCTGGGCACAGGGGTCTCCCTCCACAGCTGGGGTGCTGGGGGACATGATCCTTCTCTCTCCTCCCAGCACAGGTGCCTGGTAATGCCTCAGCATTTACATCTCCATAATGCCACCTCCAGACGAGAGCAATTCCGGGCAGTGCTCTGAGGATGCTGCTGCTGCTGGTGTAACTGGTGTAGCGAGAGAGAAAGGGGGTGAGGTGCTGGCTGTCCCTGAAGCATGACAACCCCCGGTATTTCTCACCCTCAAACATCCCGGGGACAAGTTGGAGAGGGTGATGCACTCCCGAAGAAGCTCTTCCCTTCCCCCTTGCCGTCGGGTTTTATTAATTCCTCACGCAGTGAAGTCTCTATTAATAATGGCTCCAGGATCTGGCTGGTAAGCTGGGTAATGAGATTCTCTACCTGCTGTTCCTGCGCGGCTGTGATTGTGTTTGGAGGACAAAATTCTATGTGGATTAATTAAAATGAAAAACAAAAGTTAAAAAAAAAAAAAAAAAGGAGAGGGGGGGTTGTTTGAATTATTTACGAGTTTCCAGTAGACAAAGCAGTAATTGCAAGTGTCTTATTGCAGGTGTTTAGAGGGGGGGGATGCTCCCTCCTCCGAGTGAGGAGCAAAGTCTGGTTATTTACTGGTGGTGGAAGAGATTTATCAATCCTTACGAATGCCAAGCACAGCTCCGGTTGCTCCTCAATTTGCTGATTCTGATTTTTCTCCTCCTGGTTTTGGAAATTCAGAAGAGATGGGCTCGGAGACAGTTTTGACGTGGGTAAATGTGGGAGCACACGCTCTGCCAGCAGCGCGCTCCTCCCTCCTGTGTCAGTAAACGTAGAGGAAAAAACCCAGACCATCATACCCTGAGGAATTGCCTGTCCTTGGCTGGTTTTCCAACCCCTCTGGGTCACACGAATGCTGTTGCCATGTTTCTCGTGGTCCTTTCTGGCCCCCCCACATTGTGCTAGAGGGATCCGGAGGCTGAAGCAAAGGGACTCCCCCTGGGATGGGGACAAGTGTCCTCTGGGGCTGGCTGGGGTCTCCTGCCTAATGGACAAATCTGGGTCCCTAATCCATGGCTGCGTCCAACCCCAGGGAAAACTGTCACAACAGTCCCACCACGTGGGCGTCCCGTGGAGGGGGTGGCTTCGGCTGCATCCCCCGGCCATGCTCTGCGGGTGGGGATGGAGGGCTGGTATAAAATCAGGTGTTGAGATGCCATCTTCCTCCACAGACCTTTTCAGCTGATGGATCAGCAGCATTTTAGGGAATTGCTCTGTGCTTTTACTGCTCTTTTACTCAACTGCTTCTCCCCTGATTGCCTCTGTCCGTCTCCTCTCAACCAAGGTCCTCGGGAGCCGCCTAATTGACTTCAAAGGGAACAAGACTTGCTTGAAATTGAGTTTTGCATTCCTCTCAGCCCCCGTGACAGAGCGCCTGGCGACCCCATCTCCGGCTCCTGCAGCAGTTCACCTTCACTGGTTTGTCTATAGGAGAAGAGCAATAGAAAGAAAGAAAAATGAAAGAAAATGGTGCAAAAAAATCCACTTAGTAATACCCGGTGTGATCAATATTCCTTTGTCTCCACATTCAAATTGTGAATCCTGCTGAGGAGAAACAAGTGGAGCAGCCGCACTGGAGGTGAGAAGTTAATCTTTAAAGCCAATAAAGATTTAGGGCAGCATAATTGCTTTAAGATTTGATACTTTAGACTATTCAAACTTTCAATTTTTAACCCAATGACCTAAATCCTTGGCAATGGAGATGATTCAACATGAGGAGCAACGACACCTTGGTGCCCTGGAGAGAAGCCACAGTGATGCTGTGTGACCTGGGTTGGGACTCTTGGGGTCACCCGTGGCTCAGTGATGGCAGGGGACACATGGGGGACATGCGAGAGCTGGATGCTGCCTGTCCCCAAAAGTGTGAGTGGTGGGTAGCAAAGGTGAAGAGGAGTAGAATGGGAGGGGATATATGGAGAGGTGAAGGGAAATGCACAGCCTGTGTAGCAGGACAGGATTTTTCCAGGAGCTGGTGTCCAAGAGGGTGGTTTTGGGCAGGTCCAGGCTGTGCCACAGGTCTGCCTGGCTTTAGGAGCTCCCCTCTGCCTCTCCCCTGGGCAGGGATGCTGCCCATCCATTGCCCTGGGCTTCTGCCCCTGCTGAGCACCCCCAATACGGGACCCCGCAATCGTGGGTGGGGGGAGCATGGGAGGGTCCTCTCCTGTGGCAGCTCCATCCATGACGGCCAGATCCACCCCAGTTCATTAAGGCTGGAGGAGGTAGAAACACCTTTCTCCCTTCTCCCTCGTCCCTGTTGGAGTGATGGAGCAGGGCCCCATCCTGAAAGCAAGCCACACACCAAAGCAAAGCAAATGAAGCATCTAATTACAGGTTATTATTCCCCAAGGAGATTACTGGGGCTGGGAGGAGAGGGCTGCACCGGTTCCTTGTCCCTCATGGGAAGCTCAGCCCGAGCTTCTGGACACGTTCAAGGACTTGTCCCCTGGGGTGGCAGGGGAGCAGGCACATTGGGAAATGTCCCGGAGGATCAGAGACCTGGCTCTTGCTCCAGGCGCTCTCCAGGAGAAGGCGGATCAGCCCTAACGGAGGTCAGCAAAGCACAGCACCCTTTTCCCCTCCCTGCTGGGAGAGGGGCAGAATTAAATCCCAATCTTTTCTGCTGTTGTGATTTTACAGTGTTTATAAGGGAAGGGAGCACATTAGCCATGAGGTAGATCATTATGCGCTTATATAATCAGCAGTAAAGCAAAGTCTCTTTTAATTCCTAATTCCACCATTGTCTGACACATTTCTCTCTGAGTTTTCTATTCATCTGTATTTTTTTTTTTCACCAGGTCTCCACTAATAGAAATTGCTTTGTTGTTAAACTCAATTTCACTCTTGACTGGATTGAAATATGCTTATTTCCCTCTTAAAATAATGATATAAAAAAATCTAAAATGATTTCTACCCATTGTATACGAAAAGTGAACATTTTTCTTCCTATGGCCTATCAGGTTTAAGTGTCTGAGGGTTTCAGAGGTTTATTTTTAATGGTCTAATTGCATGATCTCAGCCCATAGCTGGGGGTGTTCCAATTGTTGCTTTATGAAATTGAGTAAGTCAGGACAATATCTGATATTTCCTGGGTGACTTTTGAAGTCTTTTGGCAGAGAAGGAGCTGCAAAATGAGATTTCTCCCAGCTTCTGCGTCCCAATGTTGCAGCCTTCAGCACAGCTAGGGCTGGTGGGCACCCAGAGAAACCCCACAAGCATCACTCAGAGCTGGCTGAAGTGTGGGTTGGTGCTGCCTCCTCCTCCTCCCTCAGCTGCTCCATGTTTGGATAATCCCCAGCCCCACCAGGTCCTGAGGCTGTGCCTGGACCTGACCTCGCTGTTTAGATGGGGCTTAGAGGGCGAGGAAAGTGCTGGTGGCTCCCAGGTGCTCTGAGTTGAGAGAAGAGCTTGATAAAAAACAAACCCTCCTGTGCCCAGTACCTGTATTTGCCTCCATCAGTGCTGGGTTCCTGTGTTTCTGCTACTGTGAGTTTTGGGACTACTGGGGTGCAGAAGTTTGGCTGAGCCCCATGAGAGATGTGCCTGGGCAGCAGCTAGAGCCTAGGAGGGAGTCCATCCTGCTGGTAACTGAAGGGGAGACTACAAGGAAAGCCCAGCAGGAGATAGAGACAACCCCCCACCCAGACCTAGCTGGAGGCTTCAATCTATTCTCTGCAATGAGGGCACCCCAGGGAGCCACAGCCCATGCTGCGCTCTCCTGCTCTCCCTCTTCCACCAGCTGGGCCAAAAACAGGACAGCAAAGGACCTTGTTTAGGGTCTGATCCTGCCATGCTCAGTCCCCAGCGCAGAGGCATCCCAAGCATCCCCAAAACACAGCTCTCCCAGCTAGATGAGGCTCAGTTCATCACTGGAGCAAAGCACTGACACTCCCTTGGAGTTTCACCCCCTCCGTCTCTTCCTGCCAGCCTCTGGGGACCAGCAGCAGCAGTGGCTGAGCCCTTTTCCCCATTATCTGTGAGAAATGTGAGATAAGGGGAGCGAGATGCTGGGGGTCAGCGTTGTGGAGACGCCACCAGTGAATATCCTCTGTTCATGGATAATGCATGTACATTAATAAGCAACGCAGGAGCCTGTGGAGCCCTGGCTGCTGGCAGGGCTGTATCACCTCCCTGGTTATAATGGCATGAGCTCTGTACCCTCCCCAGGGACAGACAGGATGAGAAAAACAGGACCTGGCATGGGACATCGCAGTGTTGTAACCCTCCAGCCTCCTTGGGATGCAGAGGCAGTGCCCGTGGAGAGCTGGGGCTTCGTTAGCCAAGGGGTGAGCAAGGGAGCGGGACAGGTTTATGAGATGTGAGATGAAGATGTCTGGCTCCCATCGCGCAGGGATGTGCTCGCTGCAGAGCCATGCTCGCGTGTCGGCAGGAGAAGAGCTTTGCCTGGGGTACGGCAGCATCTGGGGGGAGCTTTGGGGACTGCCTTGGCTGAGATAACAGCACTTCTCCCCGCTCTGATGGGATGCAAGGGATGGGGTTGTGGGGATGCACACACATGTGCCCGCTGGGCTCGGGGACACCATGCACTTGGGGCAGAGAGAGCAAACTCCTTCCAGACCCCAGTAAGGGCTGCGAGTGCCATTCAGCAGCGGCGACTCTCTGGCAGTGATTAAAAGACTAGAAGTTCTTGCTCTCCTAACCTCTGCCTTTGCTTTCTTTAATTACAGCTGAAGCCCAACATGCACCGTCCCTCTTAATTTGGCTGATGCTGGTGCAAGCCTTCCAGCAGCCCAGGGCTGACAGCAGTGACCCCCGGCCCGGGGAGTCCCCAGACGCATTGCAGGGGGGGTGCAATGTCCTGCCCGGGCTCCCCAGGCTCACTTTGAGCTGTGGATATAAACCCTGGACCCCTGAGTGAGCCCACACAGAGGAGGTTGTCCTGGGGGGTTATCAGCTTTCCCAGCCCCATGGTGCACCGTTTTGCATCCTCCTTCTTTCTTGAGCTCAAATGCTTCTCCAAACTGCTCAGGTTGATGTCACCAGCTCAGCGAGCTCAGTTGGCTGATCCATGGGGCCACAGGGGACATAAAATCCCTCCAGTGGGATGGCTTGCAGGGGGGCACCAGTGGCCCCTTGACACCCCCTGTCTGGGGAGGCAGTACTTGCTGCAGGGGCTCAGTGTAACGTGCTAATAAGCCCAGGAGGCTCCTCCAGCCTATTTCTCTTGCGGTGTCCCCCCCCGTGTGATGTCCTTTCGATGCTAATTCAATGGCTGAGCAATGAAGTGTCCCCCTGGGACCCTGCTGGGCTGGAGAACGCTGCTCAGCTGAGTGTGACAGAAAGGCAGAGGCGGAGGCAAACCTGAACTGGCAGCTCTGAGAAGTCTGCCCAGCAAAGGGACACATCCAGCCCTTGGGACTGACTGTATTTTGGAGATGTCCAGATCTTACCCAGGATGTGTTCCTGCTCCCCTTCCCTGCAGGGACTTTGTGGGGGGTTCAGCCTCAACTAACCTCATCCAGAAGAAGGATGCTCTACCCTCCTGGGAGATGTGGTTCAGCATCTCCTGCTCTCGTTTACCCTGGGCTCTGTCCCTTCTTTATTTCCCCTTCCCAGGCCCAGACTGGAGCTGGGCAGAGCTGCCCACTGCTGTCATGACTGCGGGTGTCTCTGCTCCCCACGGGTGTCAGGAGTTGCCCCCAGGGGAATTGCAGCCCTCGTAATGCACTGCAGCAACACACGTACATCTCGGTAATCTGCTGTACAGCTCTCCCTCTCTCTTTAATTTTTAATTGCTGCTCTTGTTTCCTCTGGGCACCTGCCTTTGGAGCAGGGCAGTCAGGAAAGCTTTCTGACCGATGAAGCTGGTTCAAGGCTTTCCTTTTACCTTTTGGCTTTTTCTTCTGGGTGAAGCCAGGTTCATTGCTGGTTTTAATTAACACAGTAAGAAAAATGCACTAATTTCTTTCTCCGAGAAGAGAAAGGAAAATTCAGCTTCCCTTCTGCTCTCAAAACACGTAATCCTACTGGGAGCTGAGGAGTGATCCTTACCTCTATTATTTTCCTCTGCTGTAAGTGAATTAGCAGTTAATGGAAGAGAAGAATTCACTGCGCTGACAGGCTGGCGAGCGCAAGAGCTTCCCAAATTCCCCAGGCAAGGCTGTGCTGACACTGCTCTGTGCTGAGGGTGGCTGTAGAATCCCATGTTTCCCACCTGACCTGGTTGTGCACTTCCAGCGGGTACCCCAGCCCCAGAGCTGTGTGTCCTGCAGCATCCCGTGGTGATGGCAGCCACAGCCTGGCGAGGCTTGGAACATTCCTCCTGCTCCCCAGGTAGCACGGAGGGATCCAGTGAGCTGGGAGAGCCTGGCCTGAGTGCTGAGGGTTGTAACCAGCCCCTAAACCTGCCTGATCTGTCCCAGGGGGATGCTGCTGGCTCTGATCTTTAGGCAGAAGTGCTGTACATCACCACTGGGATCCTAGCTCCTGCCCCAGGGATGGAGGGGACAGAGAACGGTGTCTGCCTAGGGTTACGTTGATCCCCACCAAGACCTCAGCCGCGCACAGAGCCCCAGGGACTGAAAAACAGCCCCAGGGACTGGAAAACAGCCCCAGAGACCCTCACAGTGGGTAAAACACCCCCCAGATAGTGTCAGGTGCACTCTCACAGCTGCCTTTTAGCTGAGCAGCGCTTCTGGTTTTCAAGCTTTTGAAGGGAAATGTTGCATCTTCTGGAGGCTGCAGTCGCAGGGGACTCTAAGAACAGCAGATGAGTCTTTAACACCTTCAGAGCTTCAGCGCTCTGGCAGCAGCAAGGCCACCTGTGCTGCCTGCTGCTGGAGATGTCCCATCAGCCATGGCCCTCCACGGTTCCCCTTGGCCACTTTCAGCAGCTTTGGGCACCCATGTGGCTCCTGATCATTCCCTGGGTGGGGGTGCAAAGGTAGCTTTAGGACACTGACACCACCCTCCCTGCTTTTTGCCCGGTGAACACTGACACGTGAGTAAATTTAGGGCTCTTTTTGCTGCCCCCAGAAGGCTGGGAAGAGGCAGAAAGCCCCAGTGACCTGCAGAGGTGGAGCAGGGCTGCCTGGTCGGGCATCGTAGCCCTTTGGTGCCCGTGGTAGCCCCCAGCACAGCCAGAGCCCGGCGCTGGCAGCCAGCTCTGTGCCCAGGGGTGGCTGTGATGCTCGCTGGTGCAGGAGATCGGTACCAGGCTCAAAGCCTTTCTGCCTTGTTGCTACAGAGATAGACAGAGGCGTGAATGCAGTAATTGAGGCTGAGCCAGTGATGGAGCTAAGTTGTTTTATATCAATAAAGAGCGCCTTGTCCCCGGCAATGTCGCTTGAGGGGGACGGAGAAGTTACTGTGACTAAGTGATCTTATGCCCAAAGCGTTTGGGCATTGCAGCTCCTGCAATCAAATTACATTTCATATCTCAAGGGCAAAATTGTGTGCGGGGAGAGCTTGAGAAAGTAGCTTGTCGTACCACATTACAGCTCGGTGGTTTACTGTGATTCTCCTCCTCTGCGATCGTTATTTTCCATGAAGACTCCGTAGCTTGAGGCTTGAGGGGAGGCTCCAAGAGGAAATATGGGCAGGGTCTGAGCTGCAGGCTTTGGAAAGCATTGAAGAAGGGTCCTGGGCTGGAGTGGGAACTCTGGAAGGTCCTAGGGGGGCTTTGGAACCCCAGGAGCTCTTGGACATTGCTCACCAAAAGTCAACACAGATGTTGTCAGTGACATGTCTGGAGGTGCCCATGGCTGCATTGCCCACAGCTGAGCAACTGTCCATCTCTGCCCTTTACAGGAATATGATATTTAGAGCTTTTCTCTGGCTGTGGTGATCTAAAGCACCATGTTCTGCCCAGCGGTGGCTGGGTTAGGGTGCTTTGGGGGCTCATAGTAACACGGTTGCTCAAGATCAGTTGAAAATCCCTGAGCTGGTGCTGTGGGGTGAGTCCTGCTGGAGGATGCTCCAGTGTTGGAGCTGGAACTGCAGCATTGCTCTGGGTTACAGGCAGGATTGTGGAGATGGCTGTCTGGAGCCCATACCAGAGATGCTTCACGTCTACCTCTGGTCGGGCAGAGGCTCTAACTGGCGGAAAACTGGTTTCTTTCATACCAGCCAGTTGCTGAGCTGGTTCTCTCCATTCCCTGGTGCTGCCTTATTAGTAACAGTAACAAACATACATGTGTGTGTGTGTACATATAGCTTCAGCATATTGATTTGGGGGGCCATTGCTTCTCATCTGCTGAAGAAGATAATTCACTGCTTTATTACGAACCTTGGATTTTAGACTTATCCCTCTAAACAGAGAGCGAACTGGAGTTAATTAAGCTTTTGTTTGAAGCAGCAGCGCAAGGGAGGGACCGTCTGCTGCCGCGTCTCCTCGGGGACGAGGGCCCCGTGGGGCCAGCAAACATCACGTTTCTATCCACAGGGTGATGGATCCTGCACGTCACAGTGCTGGCAGGAGCTGAGAGCAGCAGAGGTAGCCCTGCCCGGCTCCCCGGCCAGCACCGCGGGCACAATCGCTGCTCCCTGCCCATCCCAGCACCCTCCCACATGGGATACTGCCTTTGCCCATATCTGGACAATCCCTCTTCCCTGTGGACTGGGGATGAGGTTGGATGTTACCTTGTCCTTGATAGGACAAGAGGTAATGGTATTAAACTGGAAGAGGGGAGATTTAGATTGGATATTAGGAAGAAATTCTTTGCTGTGAGGGTGGTGAGGCACTGGAACACGTTGCCCAGAGAAACTGTGGCTGCCCCATCTCTGGAAGGGTTCAAGGCCAGGCTGGATGGGGCTTGGAGCAACCTGGTATGGTGGGAAGTGTCCCTGCCCAGGGCATGGGGGTTGGAACTGGATGATCTTTAAGGTCCCTTCCAACTCTGACCATTCTGTGACTCTATGTTCTGCAAGGAGAGGCAGGGGACCTGCAGCAAAGGGAGCCTGGTGGCCTCCTCACTCCCTGGCCTGGCCATGGAAGTGTCCCTGCATGTTATTGCCAGCCCACTAATGACCAGTTTATGGGGTTCTGCACATTGCTCCTGGGGCTGTTACCACATCCTTAATGCCCATGTGCTGCCATGAGCCGGACATTTGTCATCTAATGTGCTGGTAGAATGAAGGAGGAGGTGAATTGGGGAGGGGTGTCCTCGCCTAGATGTTGAGGTGCCTGTATGGGTCTGGGAGAGCAGAGCTAAGGCTTTGAATTTGGCTCGGCAGAGCTGGCTGCTGCTTCTGAGCCACCCTTTCTGCAGATGCTCAGTCTGTGTGTCCATCTGCCTCGAGCCCTGCTCAGCCCTGCTGTGGCAACGACTCCTCCTTCCCTGTCCCCTCCCTGGGAAAAGTGTGGATGAACACACAAATCCATCAGTATTTATGAAACCCTAAAGGATTTGATTTTTCTTCTCCTTGGCAAAAAGAAAAAATAAAAAAATTGCTGTTTCATGGAGAGAAAGTGCTGTTTTGTGGAAAATTTCCAGCTGTCTTTCGTCTCTGAGCTCGCCTGTGGCTGATGCTGTTGCAGCATATGCCACCCCGAGCCCTGCTGACCAAAGCCAGCCCCGGTTGACATTGGGGGAGAAGGAAGCAGCGTGAGTGCCTGGGATCCCTCTGGAAGTGGGAATTATGGTAGCACAGTGGTCACAAAACAGCTTTTCCTCTCCATCAGCCTCATGGGAAAACACCGGGATTCTGCAAGAGCAAAGGAGCCCCCAATTAGTTTAAAACAAAACAAAACAAAACAAAACAAAAGAGGGGGTGGTTGGGTGCTGGGAGGGTGCTGGAGTAATTGCACAGAGTGGATGGGGGAGCAGTGGTGGGCTGGGGGGTTTGGAAGAATATTTCCCACCGGGATAGCGAGTGGGATGAAGAAGGGCTGGGAGAACATGGGGGGAGAGTGTCCAGCTGTGGGGATGGCAATGGGGAAGCTTTCCCCAGTGTCACCTAATGCTTTATGGTGCCCAAGGTGGTATCAAATGTGGAGAGGGACAGTCAGCATGGCATGAGGGGGGGTCTGTTCTCATCACAGCCCCCCCAGAAAACAGCCTGGTCCTGTCCTGGAGGCTTGGCCAGGTGTGCACACCGAGGAGGATGCTCTCCCTCCAGCTCTCTGCAATTTTGTGTGTACCCCATGGGGGGATGCATCCCCTCCCTCATCACTGGTGGGGTGCACCCATGCCCCCCTCGAGTTGGGGGCTGGAACCGTGGTGTCTCTGGTCTCCGGGCACATTCGACTCCTTTAATCCTGAGGCGCTGGGAAGCTTTTTTTCCATGCCTGTCACCTTCCAGGCGTGAGCTGCGAACAGCTCTGCTGAGCTCAGCAGCTGCTTCTCCTGCCTCAGCTCTCATGGCCCCATCTTCGTCTCCCAAGGACGTGTCGCTGCCCCCTGGTCCCCCCACGCCACCCTGGCCCTT
>VXBW01005663.1:338556-447563 GCA_013400375.1 Thinocorus orbignyianus
GCGTGGTTTCCTTAGAGAGGGAGGGGGGTGGTGGTTGGTATTTGCGGGGGCCGCCCCCTTCCCCGCTCCCCCCCCGCAACTTTGAACGATGGTCACAGTCAACGCGGATGGGAAGATAATGGTCAGAAGATGCCTCGTCACCTTGAGACCCTTTAGGTAAAGTTGTGCTGTTTTCTTCTGCCTCCCCTCCCGCTTCTGCCTTCACCTGGCTCGGGTGGGAAGCGGTTGTGGGAGCGTATTTTGGGGGGTGGGTGTCTGCAGGTCACCGTGGGATAAGGGGGGGATTGAGCCCAAGTGAGGATGTCAGGGATCCAGGCAAGTTTGCCCACAGGTCCTTCTGCTGGTCCTGCAGTGCTTGCTGGCTCCCATTTCACTTCTTGCACCGGTATCTTTTTTTTTTATGGGGTTAATTACAGAGCTTTTTGCCATTGTAATTTTTCAATACCTTTCTCAGAGATGTTGGTACTCAAGGCGGGGGTGGGAATCGCTTCCTCTGGTTTAAATCTACTCGGGTTGATTTTGAAACCCACCCCTGTGGCAGCAGCAGGGCTGGGGTTGTAGCCCACTTTGGAACCCTCTGGCTTCAGCACTCTAGTGCCCACCTATTGTTTTTCCCCCCTTGGTGTAACTCTGCCCATTTTTGTCTCCCTGCATTCACTTTCCCCTTCCAGTCCTAGCTCTTCAGCTTCCTTATTTCACCAGAGATGCTCTTTGGTTGTTTCTAGGCTTGAGACACATGGGGAATGCTGGTGATTGCTTGGTTTTTCCGTGGGGATAGGGACCAGTAACCCACAGAAGGGGAAAGTGGTGGGGGGGTGAAGCACAGGGTGGGGTGAGCCCAGCCCTGTGATTGCCAGCCCTCCCTGCTGTGTCTGGGGGATCATCTGGGATCACCTGAGGGATCTTCTTGCTGCCTTTTTGCTTGGCCCAGACCTCTGGCCGAAGCTGGGAAGGAGGACGGGACTGTGCTTGCTCCGTGTGCTTGGCTTTGGGGATGTTGTCTCCCTCTTCCTGGGAGTTGTTTGGCTCTGCACTGCTTGCCTGGAGGGATTCCTGTACTGGATCCCACACCAGTGCCCTGAGGCTGGGCAACTTGGCCAAGGTGGTGTCAGAAAGCGGTGGTGAAGCAGGGGCATGAAGGGTCTCCATGGCTCGGGCTTGCTCCGAGCATGGGGTGGGGAACGGCTGTGAGAGAGGTAGGAAGAACACACGCAGCCCGGGGTGCTCTTGGCTTGGCTGTTTGCTTTCTTAAGTGGGTTTGAAGCCCGTGGTGAGGAGGTGAGTGGTCTGAGCATCGCTGACCCCGCTGCCCTGGACATCACTCCTGGGGAGGGAGAGCCTGTCTTCAGCAGTGACCTGGGGTCAGGCTGGGGGAGCGCAGGGAGGGAGTCGCAGGGGGGTCACAAAGTCCCATTGGAGGTGAGGATGTGTGTGGACGAGAGGTTTGTGATGGCAGGAGAGCACCAGCCTGGAGGGTCCCTGGTGTCCAGAGCAGAGCGAAGCCCCACCACAGTCCTGTCTGTGTGCCCTGGGCTGGCTTCTGCACTCAAACCAGTGCAGACCAGTATGAGTGCCACTGGAACCAGTGGGGTTGCCCTGTTTTTAACCAGTCAGGCTTTCCCTGCATAAGAGGAGAAATTCCCAAGACTCTTTCCTGTCTGTCCTGCAGTTCCCTGCTCTGTGACCCCTCCACTTTGGTGTCCTGCTGAGCTTGACCCCTCCATGCCATGGTTCTGTGTCACCTTGCCCCCAGCCCAGCCTGGGCAAGCGCTGGCAGTGCCCCACTCCAGCTGTAACCTGGTGCAAATCACCACTGCTCCCCTAAAATCATCACCCCACCTTCTCAGCTGATGTGAATCAGGGGTGACCTGCAGGAGGAGGAGAAGACACTGGCATTTAGGATGGGTCCTGTAGATCAGGTGCTCCTTGCTGGCTGGGCAAAGCCTTGCTGCTCTGTGGAAGCCCACGGTGCGATGCCTCACCGGGAATAGACTTCTGGCAGCGGAGCCATCAGCGAGGGGGAAACCTGACCCTTTGCACCAAAGCATTTAATTAATCACACTCCAGACATGTTTAGCAAAGTAATGCAAAGCCCTGAGCTGTGAAAGTGCCTGCAGCAAACGGGAAGGGGGAGAGAAGGGGGAGCAAATCAGCATTTGTAGAAATGTCCGAGGATGTCTCTGACTTCATCTCAGCCCCAAAAGGTGTTTCACTTGTGACAATGCTGGATTCAGGCAAGAATTCTCCCAGCTCTTGGTTTTGCAGAACATGGGGAGTTCAGCCAAGTCTGTCGGCTGGAAAGCAAAGCCGGGCTCTTCGTGTGTCTATAACATTGGCCAGTAAGAGAATTCACTGTGGTCCCCTGCGTGGGGGAAGATTCCCGTGGCTGAGCATCATTTTGACAACACCAGGGTGGTGTTAGGATCTGAGCAAAGCAAGGTTTGCTGGAGAGGGAGCATCATTTATTAGCCTGCCTGCTGCTGCCATTAGAAATTGTGGCTCAGCTTTTGGGTTCAAGAGACCTGGGTGTTGAAAACTTGTCTAATAAAAGATACTACCTTTCCCTGTAGCCCTTGGGCTCCCTGTGCAGCTCTGTAATGTTCTCCCTGTAGGTCCCAGCTGGGTGATAGAGACAGTCCCCATGTCACAGCCCCGTCCCACTGGGTGCTGCTGACCTTCCTCCCCCCATCACCCCCCAGCTCGTCGCTCAGACCCTCCTGATCACATCCAGTTTTCAGTTCCATGGGCCCAAATCTGCAGTGACCGTGATAGCACTTCCAATTTTCACTAAAGACTCGGACAATTTGGCTTCCTTCTCTTTTGGGCACCAAGCCAGAACCCAGAATTGTGAACGTTTTGTTTTGGGGAGGAGGTGGAGAGGGACTTGGCACGAGAACCCTTGCTTGGGTGATAAATGTGATGTTTGATGACAGGCAAAGCCAGCGTGAAGAGTAGATGTCACTTGGTCATTGGAGCTCCATGGTCTTCGGGGAGTTAGACTTAATTTTGGGAGCAGACAACTCAGTACGTTTGACGGGCAGTTTGGAAGATCTGGACTCTGGGATGTTTTACCTACTGCCTGGTACTTGTTTTCTGCAAGGCTGGACCTAGCATTTTTATCCACCTGGAGAAGATCAGCACAAAGTGAAGGAGATGGGTCCTCGGGCTGAGAGCCCATCCCCCACAACCTCCCTGCTCCCTGGAGCACTGCTACTGGGCTGGATCTGCTTCTCTTCTAAGTGCATCCATTCTAGTTTGGCTCCAATTCCTCTTCTTTTTAGGGAAAAAATCATTCTGCATCTCTCTTACTCTCTCTGTAATCCAGTCAAAACCAAAAAGATCGTGGCTCCTAATGAGATGCTAGAGCACAGATCGCATTGGAATCTCTTTCTTTCCTCCTCCTTTTTCTTTCTTCTCAGTGTTTCACTCCTTGCCAGAGTGTAATTATGAAGATTAAAATGTGTAAACAAGGTCTTGCATAATGATGAAGATCTTGTCAATAGGAGGGGTGAGAACAAAGAGCAGGATCAGCTCTGATTATTAATCAGGTGATGCTTTGTTAAAATGTCCCTTGGGGAAGGAGGCAGCTGGCAGCAGGAAGGGACCTTTGGGTGGGTTTTGTACCGTGATGTGTTCCCAAGGAGGAGCCGTGGTTGTGGGGCACAACTGGGCTTTGACTTCCTCCTCCTTCTCCAGCATGTGTCTTCTCCACTCTCCTGGTGTCCTCTCCTGCCAGGGAGGTGCCATGGCAGACAGCTTTCCCCCTCTCCTGTTTTAAGGATGAATTCATGCCTCCGAGGCTGAGGTGGGTGCTGCCATCCCCTCCATCGTGTTCCCAAAAGCCTCTTCCAGACCCATGCGTCTGGGCACAGGGTGTGATAATGGGAACAGACTAATCAGCCCTTCCCCAAGCAATTTGTGGGACACCACGTTGCTTTGCGGCACCAGGAATGCACTGCCACCTCTGCAATCATGTCCCTGATGGAGCCAGACCACGAACCTCTGGAAATCCTTCTCCAAGGTCTGTTTTCGGAGAGGAGCCTGAGGTCCATAGCCATCCTCTATGTGGAAATGCCGCAGCTTGATGGTTCATCAGCATGTGCTGGGAAGGGGATGGCTGTGCTTGGCTGGCAGCTGCTTGTAGGGCACGTCGGCTGTGCCTATGGACAGGTCTTCAGGGACAGGAGCTTGGATTAGCTGACTGTACGGTGCTTTTTATAGCTTGTTTAAACTGCTTTCCACCCCGCAGGACAGGCTTATTCAGGAATGAAAGGGGCTCGAGCTGCTTCACTCCTGGAGTGTCTGCGCAGGGATGCCAGACAGTTTTACAGATGTGCTTGAGTGTCCCCTCTCCCAGGAGGGCCAGCTCTCCTGAAGCCTGGCTGCGGGTCTCCAAAGGGGTCAGTGAGTGTTTGCACTGGGTTGAGTGTGCTGCTTACAGAGCTCATTAATGCTAATGAGCCCAGGGTGTTGTTTTTTCTCTTATTAGGAGCGAAGAAAGAAGGGGATGGGGGGCTGCACAGGGCTGCTTGTCCAGAGCCAGGTGACACTGATCTGCTGGGACCCAGCTTAGCATGGGGCAGGGCAAATACATGGGATGGATGGGATTAGATGCTGTCTGTGGTGGGGCAGGGCTGATCATAGAATCATAGAATGGTTAGAGTTGGGAGGGACCTTCAACATCATCCAGTTCCAACTCCCCTGCCATGGGCAGGGACACCTCCCACCACACCAGGTTGCTCCAAGCCCCATCCAGCCTGGCCTTGAACCCCTCCAGGGATGGGGCAGCCACAGCTTCTCTGGGCAACCCGTTTCAGTGTCTCACCACCCTCACAGCAAAGAATTTCTTCCTGATATCTCATCTAAATCTCCCCTCTTCCAATTTAAACCTGTTACCCCTTGTCCTGTCACTCCCCTCCCTGACCAAGAGTCCCTCTCCAGCTCTCCTGGAGCTCCCTTCAGATCCTGGAAGGCTGCTCTAAGGTCTCCGCGGAACCTTCTCTTCTCCAGGCTGAACAGCCCCAGCTCTCTCAGCCTGATCCTCCTCAGAGGAGGCAGAGGAAAAAACCCCTTTACTCTTGAACTGTCTGATGCTGAGAGTAAAGCTGCCCTGGATCCACCGGCTGTATAAGAGCATCATTGGAGCTGGAGGGATGGAGGTGGGGAGCCCATGGGGTCCCATGAAGGCACCATGTTTTGCCCAGGAGCCTCTCTGGGCAGGGGAAGCCTGGCCGTGCTGTGATGGGACAGTAGGGACCTGCTCTGGGAGCAACTCCAGCAGATCTCTCTGGGGAAGCCCAGTCCTTCTTGAGCTGCTTGATGCTGTACTTCAGCTCTCCACAACATCTCCTGTAGCTAATGAGTACTTTGAAGCAAGTTACTTTATTTGCCAGCCCTTTCCAGCAACAGATAATTGCAATGCTGGCGCGGTGTAGCCCAGACTTAGTGGCTGGCTCCTAATCCACTGCCTTTTCATTGCACAATTATGATTAGATGGAGGGCTGTGGCGTTCCTTGGCAAGCCTTTCTCTGGAAAAACCTGGTTTCGGTGTTGGGCGGCTGCACCGTGCTTCGGTGTGTGTCTCCTGAGCCCTGCGGGTAACACTGTGAACTTGTTGAGCGGAGTTACTGGTTCCTGCCCTGGGTGTTTCTCTTCCCTTCAGCTCAGGGCTGTGAGAGGCAGAAACGCCAGCGGGCACCCCTGAGGGCTTGCTCAGCTCCCCATCCCACGTAGGATTTGTCTATTTGAAGACAAACCCACTGTTTCATGCAGCTGACTTTTAGTTGTCTTTTTCTCCTTCTCCTCCATGAATTTTTCCTTGGGTTTGGCTGGCTGAAATGCCCACTGTGGCTCTGGGAGCTGTCATACTTGGTGCCTAGCAGGGACTCTGCCGGGGCTTTGGGTGTCTTGGAGGATGCTTCACATCCACAGAGACTTGGAGGTGGTGATGGCAGCATCTCTGAGCGGTGGCAAGATGCCAGGCATCCATCCTCAGCACTCAGTGTCCTGGTCGTGTGCCGGGGAGGTGGGAAAGCTTGGCTTTCTGCTCCCTGGTGTGTGTGAACCCTCCGGCTTGGCCAGAGCTCCTGCCTTCAGCCTTTTCACTACCCCAAAAAAGTTACTGAGCCTGAATTTGGCCTCAATAG
Source organism: Thinocorus orbignyianus (assembly GCA_013400375.1). Classification (NCBI taxonomy): domain Eukaryota; kingdom Metazoa; phylum Chordata; class Aves; order Ciconiiformes; family Thinocoridae; genus Thinocorus; species Thinocorus orbignyianus. The sequence continues at coordinate 344,703 of VXBW01005663.1, forward strand.
GAGCCGTGCTGAGAGCTCCTCTGACCATGAGCTCAGCGGGGAGCGACATGGGTCAGCATCCTGGCCAGCACGTCCCTGTGGGAGCTGTTTTCCTGCCATCCCATCCCATGCTCTGAGTAAAAAAAGTGGCGATGGGACAGTTCCAGGCCAGCACGTGTGCTGCCAGCACGTGTCCCTCCTCATCCTGCTGTGCACAGGGCTGCCTGCACAGGCCACTTTGGACACAATGGCAAATACCAGTGGCCTAGTTATAGAAGTTACAGAGGAACAAAAGACCTTTTTTTTTAAAAAAAAAAAGGAGTTTTTTTTAAATCCTTTAAGAGGAAGGGAAGGTACAAGGTCTTTCTTTTCTCTGAAGTCTCCCAGGAGGAATATGGAATTGTTTATTGTGGGGGTTTCTATGGTCTGCTGGGGCTGTTGGGCTACTGGCCTGGATCTGGAGGAGCATCCCATGGACAGTTGTGGTGTGGCTCAGCTTTTCCACCGAAGGTGCAAGTCCTCTGCTCCCTCTCATGTGTTGGAGCAGGCTGCGAGGATTTCGGAGCGTGTTCTCAGACAAAACCTGCCTGCTCAGTGCCAGGGTTTGTGTAGAAGCATCTCAGGTTTCTTTTTGAAGCACCTGTGGGGCTAGATGTGGTTGGAGTGAGGTGCTGGTGAGCTCTTGTGGGGCTGGGGTAGCAGAGATGCTCCTTCCTTGGGCTGGAGAGAGTGAGCTGTGGGGGTGGAGCAGCTGGGGAGGAGGCAGGGATTGTCCCGGCTGCCTCTTCCAGATACCCCCAAAAAAGCAGCTTGTGCAGGGGAATTACTTGGGGAGGGATGCAGGATGGCAGGGCTGTCCCAGGAGAGGGCTGGTTTCTTGTGGCCACAGCTTTGTTTTCCCTCTTGCAGGATATTCGTGCTGGGCATTGGATTTTTCACCTTGTGCTTCCTGATGACGTCGCTGGGAGGGCAGTTCTCAGCCAAGCGCCTGGGGGATTCCCCCTTCACCATCCGGACTGAAGGTAAGCACGTCTCCATGCTTGTCCTGTCCCATGGGATGCTCGAGGAACCCCACGGGCGCTCGTCAGCTCAGATGGATTGTGCCAGGGATGCAGGGAGGATGATGCTCAAATACCTCCATTCCCAAGGCTCTCTCCTGACCCGTATCAGGGACATCGGGATGGCTGATGGTCCCATTGGCTCTTCTTGCTGTGGCTTGGGGTGTTTTTGCAGCCGTGTGGCTAAAACCTGGCTGCACCTGGTCCCGTGTACTGAGGGTTTGGCTTGGGAACATGGGGGGTTCAGTGCTTTTGGGTAGTTTTGTTCTGTGGGGAGTGGAAGTTGTTCCTTAGGGGTGGGAAAATGGAAGGTCTTTGTGGTTTCATGGAAGTGCTGAAATGTAGAAGAGAAATACTCTGATTTTTTTAGTAAGTGTGTTTTCTGTTACTTTTGTTAAAACACCTTTTTTGGTGAGATGTGAAGTCAGCTCAGGAGACGGCTTCCACGGTGGGAGGGTCTTGTCCTGCCCTTGCTCTGGGAGGGTCTTGCTGCATCAAATTGAGCTTTGCCCTGACTTTCCTTTGCGGTTCCAGCCTGGAATTGCACAACTGAGTTGCACGGAGGGAAATGCCCTGCTTCAACTCAGGTGAGCAGGGTAAGATAGGCTTGGTCGGGCCACCAGGGGCTTCTCGACCATATCAAAAGCGTGGCATTTGAGCTTGCCAGCATGGTCTGGAATGTGATTTATGGGCATTACATACTTTCCTTGCGGGGCTGGAAGAAGTACTAGCTGCTTTCCTACAGAAGGAGAGGACTAACGTGGTGGTTTCCAGAAGTCAGATGGTGCTTGTAAACTGCTTGGTTGACTTTCAGAGAGATTAATGTGCAGCCAGTGGCAGCTGGGTTTGCTCTCTTCCCCCATGGATGGAGAACATGGTGGCTTCTTTTCTCCCTCTCTGCTCCCCTAATTGTCCCCATCACTGGCTCAGGGCTGAGAGGTGGCATGGATCATGCTGCAAAGAGCAGGAAAGGTTTCCAGAAACCTGTAGAAGCCCCTGGTCCCATTCCAGAGGATGCTAAAGTTGTAGTGCAATGATGGCAAAATTAGAATTTTTCAGCTTCTTTATCCCCTTTCTTGGATGCCTTGGAGTGGAATAGCTTTTCCTATCCTGATTCTTGTCATCAGTTTAACCCAGATCTTTGAGTCCATGGATTCCCATCCTTGTGTGTCTCTTATTTACCGGATGCAGTGTCAGCGCAGTGCTGGAGCTGGGTCAAAAAAAAAAAATCTCCCTTTTCAGGCTCTCTCATTTCCAAGTCCTCCACTCTTACTGCTTTAGTTCTGAGGCTGCACGGGTGTGGATACTGCTTCTGGTAATGGCTGGTTGGTCTCATTTAAAGAAGGAAAAAAATATGATGACCTCTTAATTTTTCAAGCTTTTTGGTCTCTTAGGTCTGTAACTGGCAAAGCCAAGTCCTGCTTTGTTAGGAAGCTTAGAAATTTAACGTAAAACCATTTTTAATTTTTTTTCCCACTTTATTGGATGGATTTGCCAAGCAAGGTATTACTTCCAGATGAATTGCTGCAAATTTGGCTGTTGCTGTGTTTCTTGTTGGGGAAGACTTTGGTTCATTCATGGTCTCACACACCGTTTTGAAATGTAAAGTATCCTCTCTCCTGCGTCTGGAGGAAGGATGCCGTTTTGGAAGAAGATTGTATTCTTTGTCCGCAGGACTTGGCAGGCACAACCTAAGAGGCTTTTCCTCGCTCTTTAACGCTGGGTTCAGGCTTTTGGGGTTAGACCTTTCCTGGAACACTTATATATAGGGACTGGCCATCCTGGATGGTGATGAAGCTATTCTCAGCTATGTGGGGTGAGAAACCCCAAAAGCAGAGCAGGACCGAGACCTCAGGGCATGTACAAGACAGGAGCTGGACAGGAGCCGGCCAATGTCACTGCAGACCCCTCTCTGCTACGTTTGAAAGCTCTGATGGCTGGAAAAAACAACTGTCACATCCATAGGAAAAAGAGGGAGGGATGATGCGCACTGGTGCCACTGGGAAACAAGGATTCAGAGCCACTGGTGAGATGGAGAAAGTCCATCCATGGAGACTTTGAAAACGCATCTGGCTGATGTGAGGCTGTGCGAGCTCTATTGGACCCTCAGGTCTGCTCTGCTTGGAGCAGGAGGTGGGGGAAAGGACCCCAGAGGTCCCTCTTGGCTGGGGATGCTGAGCTGACGTGGAGGAGCTCTGAGTTCATGCCGGAGCCAGTGTGGGTTGGTGGGAACAGAACGGGATAGGCTTTTTATTAGTGCTGCAAAGCCTCAATAAGTCTGTTTGAATAACGAACTGGCATTTAATTAACATGCATTATGGATCCCAAGGAAACCCAAGAAGTATTGCTGGTTGTTATTGTCGCAGTTAAGCGCACAATGCTGGTCTGAAGGAGCAGGTTAATTTTGCTGGGCTGATTAGCTCTTGATGTTAGTAATGGTGGAAATTGGGCCAGTATTCACACAAACCTGGGCAGATTCCAGGCCGTTGGCTTTGGAGAAGTTATTGGGTGCGTGGCTTGGAGTTTCCCATGTGTCAAAACCCAGATTCAGTATCTCCTGGGATCGGGCTTCTGGTGTGAAACCCTCTGGAGTGCTCTGGTGGTCCCGCTGGGGAAGGAGCCCGGTCCCTGCTGCCACTCTCCTCTCCACATGGGCTCACCGAAGCGTTGGGTTAGATGAGCCCTTTCAAACATTATTCATTAATTGATTAATTGTGCACTGCAAGCTGGCAGCATCCTCTCCCCATATGCTCTGGGTGCAGGCTGGGTAGCCGCTGTATTTAGTCGGGTATATTTGTGGCTGGCGAGTGGTGGCTTCTGTGGCCCTTCCTGGGAGCGATCCTGGCTTTTGGGGGTGTTTGCTCTGGTCCTTCCTTCCTCATGTCCTGCCGGGGACAGCAGAGATGCTCTGCAAGTGAAGCTGCCCATGAGTTTAAATATAAAAAGTCAGGGGGGTCAAGCCCTAGCACCCCAGTGCTTAAAAATCATTTACAACTGAGAAATCCTGTTGGGTTGTGGATAAGTGGTAAAACCCACAGTCCAGGCCAGGCTGGGGCTGGTCCTGTTTCCTTCTGAGTGTCCTTCTCAGCTCAGGATGGAACCTTGGGTGTTGCAGTCCCAGGGGAAGTTTATGAAAGCACCGTAGAATCGCTCAGAGCTTTCCTGGCTTCTGAACTCCACCAGCAGCCGATCAAAACCGAAATGAAGACGGATGTGCGGCAGGAGCATGAAAAGGAGAAATGGATAATGTCACAGTCCAAAAGTTAATCCCATTTCTAATTTTATTTTTATATGTGAATCTGCTTCTTGGAGGCTCTCCGCAAAAGCCAAGTTTCTCAGTGTGTGCCAGAAATCATCCCTCAGATGGATTCTCTGCTTGGTGATTTGATGCAGCAAAGGCTTTGCCTCTTAATGATAAATAAAAAAACCCCCAACTTTCTGAAATACAAGTTATTTTATCTTAATCCGCTGCTGTCAAGTAAACACAGACAAAGGTTCCTTTGTTTTGAAATGCCCACCGAGAGAATTTGTTCTACAAACAAAGATCTAGATGAAAAAAAGTGAACAGACAAGTCTATAAATTTTGAATGTGGGAGACCCTCTGGGAAAGACTCAAGAGACAGAGTTTTCTGTGCCCTCTTCGATTCCTTTTTAGAATTGAAAATGTTTGGGGTTTTCTTATTATTTTTTTTCTTTTTTTATTCCCCAAACTTCTGTCTTTCAAGCTCTCTTGGGGCTGATCCTGAAAATGCCCTGAAATCTTTATTTGTGGTGCTTGCGGCGAGGCTGGGAAGGGGTTTGGCAGCGGCTGTGCCCCGCTCTTGTTTCGGCAGCGATCCACATCCCGCTGGTGGAGTTTGCTGCTGCAGGGGATTAGGGATGGAAAATAGGTGATTAAGTGTTAAAATGTGATTAGATGTGGCTGGAAGGTTGCCTGCAATTGCTGTAGCTGGTTTAAAAGATGGAAAGACTTCTGATTTTTCCTGGTGTTGATTCCGATATAGTAGGGTAGGAGATGCTGGAGGAGGCCACAACTGGAATGCTGTGTCTAGTTCTGGGCTCCCCGGTCCANTCCTTGATTCTGTGAATTTGCTTCAGGCCATGGGGACGTGGAGCACAGGTCCTGGTGTCCCAGAATGGCTGGAGCAGAGCTCTGCCTTCCCTGTGGGCTGCTGATTCTTGCAAGAGAGCTCTGATTTAATTTCAGCTGACCTTGGTGGGACTTTGATACCAGTCTTTGAGTGGTTCATGCAGTCAGAGCCATCTCGGTGCTTGTGGTCAGGGTGCTGCAGCAGCAGTTCTCATGCTGAGCTCCTTCAGTCTTGATGCCTTTTGGAAGGGGTGGTTTGCTGAGCACTGGAGCTGCCTGTTTACTGTTCCCAGAACTGTCTCTGCAACCCATTTTCAAGTGTTTCCTGCCTGGATTGGCGCTCATCTTTGAGAGCTCAACATCTGCCTTTCTCCACCCCAAAGTGAGCTCTCCGGAACATCTCCGGCTGGTTTCTGTTGGTGACCCCATTTGGGTTCCTGTGTTGTTTCCTCAACTAGTTTGGCAACAGGATCAGTGGGGAGAGGGGGCAAAGGAAGGACAAGGGTTGGGGAAGGCTGATTTTAGAGCAGAAGTTGGAAAACACAAGTGAGTGGGGGTGAAGCCCATCCTCTGCGAGGCTGTTGCACCTTGTCCCGAGTTGCTGAGATGTGCTCTGGGGTCTGATCTCCTTGGGGCTGCAGGGTATGGACCCCAATGGGATATGGAACAGCCTGTGGGCTGCGGCAGTGGTTTTCCAAGTCCTTTTGACATTGGGACTTTCTGGAGCTGGGCGATGGAAACTGCTTTGACCTGGAATCTGTCTGGAGGTGGGCACTGCAGCAGTGTCTGTGGGGACTTCCCTTGATGTGTGGCTCAGCAGAAGTGCGGGTGGCCAGAGAACGCTTTCTGCTGTGAAAAGCTCTGGGCTCCGGTCATTTGCTTTCATTTTGCAGGGAAAGAAAAATAAATGAGGAAAAGTGCTGGGGAAGTCCCCCTTGCTGGACTGGGAAATCCTGTCTTGGATGCAGACAGTGGGTGAAGCTCAGCACTGCTGCTCTCTTGGGGTGTCACAGTGGCTGTGGCTCATCGTGTTGGGATATGGAACTCTCAGGAGAGGTCCAGCAGACAGCACCTTGTACTGGAAATGGTGTTTAACATCACCCAGCAGAAATCCTGCATTGCTGTCCCCAGACCCAGCACTCCTCCTGTGTTCCAGCTGCTGGAATGCTCTGCCTCTCCCGCGGCTGTTGCTTGCTCCAGTTCCTGGAGTCTCACCTGCTTAAAGCAATTTCTTCCGTCAGTGAGCACAGAAGAGGAGAGAGGACGAGATTGTTTCAGGCTTGCGCAGCGCAGCTGAATACTTTGGTGTTTGTGGCTTCTGTTTCTCTCCAGAGCCAGGGGTGTTGGGGGGGGGGGTGGGATGGGGACAGAGGTGTGGAAATTGTGCTGCAGAAGATAATGTTGAAGGTTGTTCAGGGTTTTGTAGCAGGGCATCTTCACTGTTCCGGAGTCACAGTACTATGAAGTGTGATGGGATCTCGTGTTATTTCGATGCCTTGAATTACTCCCCGAGGAGCAGAGCAAAGAGGCCAAATAGAAATGTGAGAACCTACATGATCTCCTTGGAGGGGTCCTTTGCTCCCGCTCCTGTCTCTGCTGGTTTTCCTTCTGCTCCACAGCTGGGTTAGCCTGCACAGGTACCATTGCGGTTTGTTCTCACAGAAGACGCAGAAAGGTCAAGCTCAGATTTGCTAACGATCAGAGTGAGCTTGAATAACTCTGTCATCCTCCCTGGCTGTCAGCCGTGCTGGGAGGGGGAGAGGAGGAGGAGGAGGAGGAGGTCTATGTGTGTGATCCTGACCCCCTGCATCCCCTCTGCGTGCAGCTCATCGCCAGGGAGGACAGCAGAGGAGATGGCTCAGCACCACACTGCTGGCAGTGAGAAGCTGCTGAGCCCAGAGGAGCTTTACAGCAGAACACAGATGTGTTTGTCCTCCCATCCCGGCTCCTTCTCTCTTGGGAAAGGCAATTTCTGGACCCATTTGCAAACTTGGGTCACTGCCAGTTGTGATAGATCCCAATCTGCTCCTCGATTACTTCTCCTCAGCAGAGCACACAGTTCTTCTGACAGGAGCTCCAGTTGGTTAAAGTACCCGAAAGTTGCTTTGTGGCTTTGACAACCCCTTTTCTTACCCAACCTCACTGGAGAGAGCACCCAGGACTCAGAGCCTGGGCTGCTCCCTCCCTGAGACGTGACCCGCAGATGTGTGTTTTCTGTTTTCCAGAAACAGGAGAAGGCTGGGGCAGTGGGTCCATCTCTCCAGCTGGCTCGGAGATGGTGTGCTCTGGCAGCTCCTGGCTGCTTGGGATCATCCTCTCACTTCCTCATTGTCCATCGGTGGGGAGGAGGTTAATGGAGATACCAAAGCAAGGCAAGAGCTCATCTTCAGGGTGAGGGCTTTCTGCCTCAAACCCTGCCTCCCACAGCCACCAGACCCCATCCCTGCCAGCTCCTGCCAGCTCCTGCCAGATGCTCGGTTGCTCCAGGGGCTCTTTTAAGTGGCTAACGCCACACGCAGCAGCGACAACGACTTACTCCACTCTTCTCGTTGAGTGTGGGGAGGCTTCTTTCGTTATGGGTTACAGGTGGTGGCCATGGGCGCTGATGGCTTGTGACAGTGGGTGTCACCTACCCCTGCCCCATGCAGCCCACGGGGTGCCAGTGCCACAGCAAGAGGCTGGTGCTGCCATTGCACCCCCGTGGGCAAGACAAGGGTGTCCGTAATTTGCACCTTTTTCAGAGAAGACGGGTGCTTTGGTGCCAGTGCCCCAGTGCCAGCTGCTTCTGGTGTCCCTGTGTGTCATCCCGCTTCAGCCCCGCAGCTCTGCATCCCCCGTCAGGCTGGGGAACGTTCAACTGTGTTCCCATCTCCAACTATGCTTGGGAAGGGAGTTTAAAGTGGACGTGTAAAACTTTACTGCTCTTAAAATTGCTTAAATTGCTATTGCAGGCAGGGGAACGAGCGCTGTTAAAATAAGGGAAATAAAGGCATCCGTGGGGGGCTCCAGGTGATGCCAGGGGTTAGTGCCTGCTTCTGCGGGCATGTGCTGGAGGGGTAAAATGCAGATTGGTGTTTTGTGGGGCACAGAGGGGTGAGAAGCGGTGTAAAAGCTGCTGTAGCAATGGTTAAGGCTTAATCCACCCTGGGATTACGTCTCTTCCTGAAGAAGTACCCCTTTGATACCGTTGCTGCTCAGAATTGGATGTCTGCCGGCTTAGAAATAAAAATAAAAATAATAAAAAAATAACGCCACCAAAGTTATTGAAAGGTGGAAATGTGAATTCCTGAGTCTTAAACTGGTGGAGCGGAGCTGACGGTGTGGGTGCAGTGGTGTGTGCTGGTCCCTTCCCTGCCACCGCCGTGTCGAAGGAGGGAGGAGCAGCGTCCCGCTGGCCCCGGCACTCTGTTATCTCCGTAAGCAGCGACTCCCAGGGAATGATTAAACCAATTAATTGATTTTCTATAGCTCATAAGGAAGTCGAATGGCATTTCCATCAACGTGTGATGAGCAAACACCCCACCACGGCCAGGAAGAATGTTAATGGCTCTTTATGCTTTTATTACCCCTTCTCACTCCTAAATCAGAATTCATCCTGAGCCCGGGAGGCAGCAGGTACTTCAGAAAATAAAACTAGCACAGTGGGAACCATAGCAGCCTCTGCAAAAGCTGGGTTTTCCCACTGATTTATTTGTTTCTCTGCCCTAAATGAGAGAGCAGGGCTCGGTTCAGCTCAGGCAGAGATTAACTGAGGCTGGTCCCATGGCTCTGCCAATGCCCCCCGGCTCCTGCGGGCTCTGCTTTGGGCTGCTGCCCCATTCTGCTGCTGCTGGAAGGATCTGGCTGCCAGGCTTGGCGGGGGCTGATGGATTTGAAGGAAGGGGATGATTTATTCACCCCTGGAAACCGAGTGGCAGGATGCCCGGCACTGTTTGGCCAATATTTTTGGCTGAAGGAGAAACGGTAATAATTTTGGAAATGTTAAAATTAGTGAGTTCTGCTGGTTTTGAAACAGCGTTTGGGGGCAGCTGTAAATAAGGCTGTGGGCTCCAGTGCTGGACTTGAGGAGCCAGAGGAGTGATGGTGCTGCTGGGCTTCCTGGAGTTTTCCTCCAGCTAATTTTGGGGCATGCAAATGCTGGGTTGAATCCTTCCTCTTCCCAAGGGATTTGGGCTGATTTCCTGCAATCCTTGGGGCATCGGCTCCTCATGATACGATTTTCCCCAGGTCAGCAACAGAGGCCGTTAGGAGAAGAACTGGTTGAGTTAAATGCCAATGCCTTTGGACTGATGCCTCTCTTGAAAAGACCAAGGGTTGGTGATGGGAGGGTCCCTGGCTGTGGGTCCGTGGGGCTGCCCCTCTGCCGTGGGGCCGTTGTGCTGCTCATCACCTGCAGCTGGGGATCCTGGCCACAAAACCAGGGTCCAGCTTTGCCCCCGGTGCTGACAGCATCCAGCCCAGTGTGGGGTCCAGCCGTGCTCCGGGAACCCCAGTGTCCTCTGGGCTGTGCGACCAGCGGCTGCCCTTGAGCCAGCCTTGCGCTGGAGCGCTTGTGTTTTAGGAAGCAATTTAAAATCAATGTTAATCTTGTAGTTTGAAAGCCTCGCCTGCAGTGTGAGGTGTTCGGAGCACTGCAGAACAGCTTAAAACGCAATTTAAAATAGTGCTGGCTGGCAATAGAGGAGTAACTAAAAATACCCTGCTGGAAGTTTTGTGTTTTGTTTTTTGTTTTTTTGTTTTTTTTTTAAATGGGGGAATGGAAAAGGGAGGAAAAAGATGGGAAATAAATAAAAGCTGAACTGCAGCTTATCGTAGGGTTGTGTGTATTTCTCTCCTCTTCCCCAGCTACCTGCCTCCCCCCAGCCCATCTCCTGGGGCTGCCGGGGAGAGGAGGGGGTAACCAAGCTGATTTTACCTGGAGAGTGGTGGCTTGTGGCAGGGCTTGTGGGACCATTCCCATACCCCACAGAGGACTCCAGGTCTCCGGTGTGTGCCTGGTGGGGGGGGAAAGGAATAAGAAAGGCTGGGGGTAACAGCCCAGCACTCTCCCTTTTGGTAACAAAACGCTCCTGTCTGTGAATGTAAGTGTCTATTTGTATTGCTCAGCTTCCTGCCTTTTCTTATTTATATGGAAATAGGGAGGCAACATGTGTTAGGATGGAGATGGAGAGCTGTAGTCTGCTCTAACGGGAGCTTCCATACAGTTAAAGAGGCAAAGGGAGCTGGTTGGGCTGGAGAAGCAGTAGGAGCCCCTTCTGTGGGCTCAGCTTGGGGTCCCACAGCCAAAGGGCTGCCCCGAGGGAGGGAGCGACATCTCAGATCCATTGGGATTGGTACGGGGACACCAGGCTGGCACCCTAAAGCAGCAAACCGAAGGCAGGGCTGGTGGCACCTTGAGTGGAGACTGAGGTTTCCTCAAGACCTTTCTCTAACCAAACTCCTTCATGAAACCTAGCGCAGCATCCTGTTGGGAGCGTTGCCCTACCGAGAACATCACCTGCCCATGGGATATTGTATTGCCCCCCAAGGGGACATCACCTGCCCGTGGGATTTTGCCCTCCTGGGGGGCATCACCTGCCCATGGGATATTGCCCTCCCAGGGGAGGACCTGCTGGGATGTGGGGCTGCAGAAGGAAAGCAGAGGTATGGCTCATCACTCATGAAGCTGTTGGTGGCACGGGAGAGCAGAACCCAAGTATGTGGGTGTCTGGGGGTGAGGTTGGTTCCTGGCTGGGTGGTGGCGCAGGGCTGCTGGCCCCGTGGCACTGGAGCCAGCCCTGCAGGGCGTTGCAGGGCCTGATGGGCTCTGCCTGCCCATGGATGTAGTGAGGAGGAGGAGGAGTGAAAACATCCCTAAAGCTGCACATTTGCTGCTGATTGCACAGCAGTGGATGTGGGGATGGATATATCCAGGGGGTAGATGATAGCGGGCAGGTGGGACATAATCTACTTTACCAGCTGGTGGCTTTAGGCTGCTTAATTTGGCTGATTACCAGGGAACCACTCGGTTGCTGGCCCTTTCCAGCGGCTCAGCAGCAGATCGATGGTGCAGCTGGAGCCGTACAGAAGTGCCCACTTCACTGGCAGCCCCCAAGCTGCTCTGTGGACTCCTCATGGTGCAAATTGCTGCTGGTGGTGGCAGTGTGACAACTCCCTCTGTACCTCCTTGTGCTTTTTGTGTTGGGGGAATGCCTAAGCAGGTCTGTATTTTTTCCTGTATAAATTAAAATAATAAATCTGTAGCAGTTGGGTGGTGAATGTGGGTGGGTTTGCTGGAGGCAACAACTAGCTGGATGCCCTCGAGGGGTGCAGCCACCCAGCAGAACCTCCTCCATCCCCAGAGCAGCTTTCCTCCAGGGTGGGCACTGAAGGGGTGGGGACAGGAGGTGGCCATCGATACCACCTGGGGCCTGGCCCTGGGCTTTCTTGTTGCCGGTTAGTACTGGGTATCTGGGCTGTGATTGTAATGGATTATGTGTCAGGGTTAGCCGAAGTCCTTGCCTAGTTGGCTCTTTGGTCTTTTAATCTGCTTGAATCAAAATCAATAGTGAAAGTAAATAGAAGAGTGTGGGAGGAGGAGAGGAGAAGGGCTGGTGCCTTGCTCCTGAGATGCCAGGGTGGATGCCCTCTGGGAGGATGGAGTCCTCAGGACATCCCTGGGTATCAGTCACCCGAGGAACTGGATCCAGCTGTGCTGCAGCGGGGATCCTCCAGTTCCTTCTCCAAAAAATCCTTCAAAACTACACTATCCTTTTCAGGGGTTAAGTAGCCTTAAGTTGTCCTGTAAAGGAGAAAAACACAGCAAAGCAAATTGCTGCTTTAGGTTGAAATGAATTCAGCTGGTATTTTCAATGGACGTAAGTAATATCTTACCATCTCTGAGCAAATTCCCTGCTTGTACTGGAGCGCTGAGCCGTTGCGAGGCAGCCAGGCAGGGATATGACTTGTGTCTGAGAAGTGGTGGTGGGAAAAATCAACAACAAATCAGCCACGTTATGAACAGTGGAGATACATTGTGGAATTGCATTTTAAATGTCAGGAGGATGTTTTGGCGCCATTCACACCGATGTGGGCTGAGGTCTCCCCCCAGGAGATGGGCTCCAGTGGCTACTGGGTTAGGGAAGCTTTTGCTCCTATTGAAACTGAACCACTTTGGGGGTGGATCCAGCTCTCTCTAAGCGACCAAAGGCAAGATGCCCCCTCTGTACCCATGGGGGGACCCTAGGGCCCTGGTCTGCACCTGCTAGGAAGAGAACAGGAGGGATGTGTTGGACTGAGTGCTGGTGTACAGCTCCAACACCATTTTCCCCACCTGTTTCTCTTTCCCCATCTCCTCACCATGAAGCCGGTACTGAGCATGTGAGATCCCTCGAGCAGGGATGGGGTTGAGTGACCCAGGGACAGGGAGCTGTCATACGGGTCCAGCAGCTATGCAGGGCAAGGAGCTTTGAATCAGTCCACACAGCTAGAGGGAATGATGCCTACAAAGCACAGGTTTTTTCTTCCCAGATGTTCCAGCTCCCTTTGAAAACCTCAACCCAAGTGTCCCAGTGCCACATGCAAACTTGTGTGATGGGGTGACATCCCACATGCTCCCTCCTCCATGCTTGTGAGATGCTGGGTGAGGCTTGAGCGATGACGAGGGGATGTGGGGAGGATGCTCAGTATCCCAAAATGCAATGCCTGAGCATGGAAACTCCATCCCGTTCGCTCCTTCACCCCATGGCACAGCCTGGGCTTCACCAGCCCCACTCCCCATCATCTCCACTGGTCCCAGTCCCACGTCGTGGCCGTGCTGGAGATCCTGCATGAAACGCTGCTTTCTCAGCTGCTTTCCTGCACCACCACTCCTCATGTCCATCCCAGCTCCTGTTGCTGGAGGTTTTCAGCAGCAGGTAATGGCAGGGGGTGGGATGCCTGCCCAGGGATGTGTTTGCTCCAAGAAGGTACTTTAAAGACCAGCGTATCGTTAGTGAATTCTCCAGGGTTTCACCTCATCCAAATTTGAGCAGATTGGCTGTTGACTGTTCCACTGGTTTCGCAGGGAAACTATTTCTTCTTCCACTAGACATCACCCTTAGGGGATGCTTTCTTTCTTTTCCCTGATTTCATCCAATTACTTAGCTGTATGCTCTTCTGAAGCACCATAAATAATTCTCCTCCCTCTGCTGTGTTTACCAGCATGTCTCATGAAATCCAGTAAGATATGATTGATTGCAATCATTATTTCCTAGTGCTTCTATGAAAACCTCTGTCAGGTTCAGTGATTGCCTTTAAAGAGTGGCTGCCAGTCAGGAAAACTGTCAAAAACCTGTCATACTTTAGCAAACTCCAATTAATCTGTTGAGCAGTTTTACTGGTGTTTTCTTTCCCATCATTGCTGATTATCAGGGGTAATTAGAATATTTTTTTCTTTGTAATTAGCAGCTTGCTTGTTTGTTTTGGTGTTTTTTTAGTTGTTTTTTTTTTGTTTTGTTTTGTTTTTTTAAAAAAAAAGCATCTTGAAGGACTATTTTAGTGGGTTTTCACACTATCAAGTTGTTTGGGTTTGGGTTTGGGTTTATTTTATTTGCCCATGGTGCTGTTGGCGAGTCTCTTGGGGATCTTCATCGCCGGCTGGAGGGGGGGAGACTGGGGGTACCCAGTGCCAGCTGGGCTCGTCTCCATCCCCCGAGTCCCCACCGCTGGCACACATTGCCAGGCAGCTCCAGCAGCTGTTCGGCGGGTGCCTGGGTCTCTGCTTCAGGTTAACAAATTAATCCTGGCTCTTGCATTTTTAAAAAGAGTCGCTTCAGCACTTTTCCCTCCTTTCTTTTGGTTTTAATGAGACGCGCTTTCCAAGAGATGTAATAATCATTGCCAAAAAATGTCAAATTGTTCTTGTTATCCTCCTTAAGCTTCTGGAACAACAACAACAACAGCAACAAAAAAGACCCAAGAACAGAAAAGGAGAGGTGTTCATGAGGAAAAGGCTCTGACTTCATCTCCAAGAGCCAGGGGAAGACGTGCCCTGCGACAGCTCTGCTTTCTGGCAGGGTGCCTGGAAAGATAACCCAGTGAAGGCTGAGGGTTTGGGTTTTTTTTTTTTATTACTATTTTTACTTAGGATTTGAGGTGTTAGCTTTACTTTTTTTTTTATTGGAGAAGGAATATCTCCGCTCACTGTTGACAGTAAAGCTGTGAGCTTTGCTGTTGAAAAGCATGCTGGAATCGCTCGGAGCCAGCTGGGAAATTGGATGATGGCAGAAACACGAGGGGGAATCTTGGCAAAGCCAGTGGGAGAGCCAGGGGGGCTGGGGGCTTGGCTGTGGAACTGGGGCTTGGGCTCATGGCTCTGCTCACTGCCTGGGATCCAGGGGCGAATGGTTTCATTCCCCAGTGGAAATAGAGGCAATTCTCCCCCTCTGCTCTGCGCACCCGAGAATCCACCTGGAGTCCTGTGTCCAGCTCTGGAGCCCTCAACATAGAAGGGTCATAGAACAACGCCTCTAGATTATGGAGTTACAAAAATAAAAAAAAATCAGTCTGCTGCTGATTATAGATGATCTTCCTCTTCAATCTCATCAGGCTGACTGGTCCTTTTAAGTAAATTCTTACTTGGAATAGGTCCAGTGGAGGGCCACCAAGATGATCAGAGGGCTGGAGCACCTCTGCTATGAAGACAGGCTGAGAGAGCTGGGGCTGTTCAGCCTGGAGAAGAGAAGGTTCTGGGGAGACCTTAGAGCAGCCTTACAGGATCTGAAGGGAGCTCCAGGAGAGCTGGAGAGGGACTCTTGGTTAGGGAGTGTAGCGATAGGACAAGGCGTAAGGGTTTTAAATTGGAAGAGGGGAAATTTAGGTGAGATATTGGGAAGAACTTCTTTGCTGTGATGGTGGTGAGGCACTGGAAGAGGTTGCCCAGAGAAGCTGTGGCTGCCCCATTCCTGGAGGGGTTCAGGGCCAGGCTGGATGGGGCTTGGAGCAACCTGGTGTGGTGGGAGGTGTCCCTGCCCATGGTAGGGGGGTTGGAACTGGCTGATCTTTAAGGTCCCTTCCAACTCTAACCATTCTGTGATTCCCTTGTTCCTCCTTAGCAATTTGGGAGCAGAGCTGGGTTGTGCTTCTGCGGTGAGGACTCAGAAGAGGGGATCCTTGGCTGGATGTCCTGGGCTGTGGGTGCAATCTCCATCTCCTGCTTCTGCTCAAGCGTAGGGTGATCCCTGAGGAGCTTTGCTTGAGTGCTGGGGATGTGGCACTGAGCGCCCCAGGGTGCCTGCCAGTGACATTGCCTCACTGCTACCTGCTGGAAGTGTGACCCTTGTGTAGCTCTGTGCCTCAGTTTCCCTTGTCCCCCTGCCCAGGGCAGGATTAAAGTCCTGTAGTGAGGCTGGAGAAGCTCTTGGAACCCACTGTGATGTGAGGGAAAGGGCTTTTCCCAGGTCTGTTCTGCAGAGACACGGTCTGTATGTGTGCCTGGGTTTTAATCAGGGGCCAGAGCTGTTTCTGTGCCTGGGCTTTGTGAGCAGCCATTTACATTTCAGATGAGCTGCAACACTAAACGGGCCTCTGTAATTAAACGGACGCAGCCTGGCTACAGACTGGGGCAGCAGCCTGGCCCTGAGCAGCAAAGGCAGCAGTGGCTCTTGGATATCTCCATTGCTTTCCCAGACATGGTCCTTGCATCTTCTGGGGGAACCAGCGCGACCTGACCCCACCAAAAACAAGCTGGGATCCAAATCCTTGGACCAGGGGTACCATTCCATCCATGGAAATGTGGTGGTTGTGGTTTAAGTCCTGGGCTTAACCCTACCTTTAGGGGGTTTGGGGTCCTTTTCCTGACCTCCAGACTCACCCACCAGCACAGGAGCGTGCAAGGATGCTCAGTCTCCGTCTCACTCAAAGCTGAGCTCCAGATCTAAGCTCTGACCCACTGGCAGCGCTGGGATGTCAGAGCAGGAGCAAATCCCGAGCAGAAATCCCTGTTCTGGGAGCAATCAGTCCTGGAAGCTGCCTGGGGTGGGTGAAGGGTGCCAGGGGCTGCAAGGCGTGAACACGGTGGGGGTGTCACCGAAGCGGGCTCAGTTCATTAGCTTTTCTACCACTTGAAGGGACAGGATGTGACTTGTGTCCTACCTAGAGGACTGGGAAACCTTCCTGGTGGGATGGCCAAAGGTCACTCCTGCGTTCACGGACCCATCCAGAGAGCTCTGGGGCTGCAACAGGACCTTGGGCACCCACTGATTTAGACAGAAGCCACCGACTTCTGTGTTTGGGAGTGTTTGGGAAAGAGCCTGGTTTCAATCTCCATGAATAGTGGTGGGGTTGTTTTGTTTTTTGGTTTTTTTTTTGAGGAATTGCTTTTGTTCTCAATTTTTCTTCCCTTTTGTGAGATAGCGTCAGGGAAAAATAATGTGTTGGTGATAATCTCAGCCAAGAGTGGAAGGCGGCCCTTGGCCAGATCTAGCTGGCCTGGTGTCAGCTTCTCAAGGGGTTAAAGGTTGGCTTCTACCCTGGTGTTCACATGCCACGCATCTGACAGCAACAGGTCACCACAGTGATGTGATCCCTGCTGGGGCCAGAGCTTGGTGGGGGACCGTGCGAGTGCTGAAGCCCCCAGTTTGGCTGCGGTTCCGATGCAGCCCTGCTCCATCAAAGCTGGAGAACCCACTCCTGGTAGCCAGGGCTCCAGCACCGTAGCATCTTGAGCTGGTGATTTACTGGGGGAGTGGGGGAGGGAGCCAGGTTGTGTCTCTGCAGTGCCAGGGTGGGGGACCCAGGGGATGCACCCACTGGCTTTGCAGCACCTGGTTTTGCATCCACTTGGGGATGCAGGAGATGTCCCTAAGTCCTGATGGCCACCTGGGGTGTCCAGCAGCTGCTTGCCTTCCCAGCACCATCCACCCAGCTCCTGCTGCTCCCTCAATTAAATATGTGCCGCCTCTTGGAGAGCACATGTGAGTGGTACGGTGGAGATAAGCTAAACGGGAGAAGTTCAGGGGATTATGCACTGATTAAGTTATTACTAATGTGAAATGAGCCGCGCTGAGATGAAACAGGAGCTTTATTTTCTGTTCCCTGGCTGTGGGCTGGGGGCTGCCTGTCACTAGGCGGCAGATCAAGCTGGGAGCCAGGAGCTCCTCTGTCCCCCAGCGCTTTCGGCACAGCGGTGGGTTGGTGCTGTGCAAACCCATAGGAAGCAGAGCGTTAAACGGGGCTGGGAATAGGGGGCTTTCCATGCTGGGGGGCAGAGGGAGGGTTGCTGCGATGCATCATGCTGGCAGTGAGCTATTTCCAGTGCTGGGGCACCCACCCTGTAGCAGATTTGGGTAGAAAATAAATTATTTTCTGCAAACAGGAAAATGCAGTGCTGCTGGGAGGATGTGTTGGGGGAGGACCACCTATTTGCACCATTTCCCATGCTTTTCCTTCAGCAAAGACAGGGTGCTGGGCTTGGTGGGTCTTGGAGAGTGAAAAATAAAAGTGCCAAATGAAAGGCTGCTTGGTTAGGGTTGGAGAATACAGTTGGTTTGCCATAAACACTCAAGACAGGCTGGATGGGCTGGAGAAGTCAGGAATTTATACATGGAGAGGCAGGTGAGGTTGCTGGATCCAGAGCTGGTGTAACTGGGTATGGGGAGCTGCAGCCCAGTGGGATTTGGGCACAGGCAGGGATTAACCCATGGGCAGGACGATGGGGCTGTTGGCAGAGCCAGGGAGGGGATAGCAGGGGTCACCACCGGACCCACCAGTGGGGCTGGACAATGCAGGGCCGTGGGCAGTTTTGGGGCTGAAGCGGTGAGGAGGGGGATTTTCTCAGTCCAACCGGGCAGCCCCCAGCCCCTGACCGTGTCTCACTTGCTCTTTGTGTGTCTGCAGTGATGGGCGCCCTGGAGTCCCGAGGGGTGCTGCGGCGAATGAGTGACATGCTGGAGATGTTGATGAAGAGGATGGACATCCTGGCCAGGCTGGAGAATAGCACTGACTTCCACAAAGGGGATGAAACACGATTCCCTCTGGACAGGTCAGTCAGCTGCTCCGTTGCAGACCCTGTAGAGCGGGCTTGGGGTATGGGGGTGGTTTGCAGGAGCAAAAAAACCCTCATGTGCTCTGTGGTGTTGGGTTGAGCTGCTGTGTGGGGATGGTGGAGCCCACCAGGGTGTGGGGCTTGGGCAGAACTTTTGCAGTCTCGGTGTTTGTTGATTCTGGAACCCTTTTCTTTTGGGATTTCTGAAATCGCTGTGATTTCGGGGGTTTCCTGGAGCACCTGTGCCAGCTGCTGGTGTTGCGGTGTGGGAAGGTGTCTCTCCACCGCTGTGCTGTGGTGGAGCTGGAGGTGGGACTGGCCAATGGCTGGAGCAGTACCTGGTGTGTGGGCTGTGCTCCCTCTGCCATTAAATCCCAGGGTGATCTCAGAGCAGCTTCTTTGTGCCCATATTCCTCAGGTAGGTGTGGAAATGGTTGTTGTTTGAAATCCAGGGCTGATATGTTCAGCCTTGGAGCTGAGCAAGGTTTGACATGAAATAGAAGCAAACTATGAGGCCCTAAAACACTCTCTGGGCAGAGCTGCCATCCTGGCTCCTCGTGATCCATGCACAACATCCATCCCAGCTGGCAGCTTGGGAGATGCTGTCAGAGCTTCCCTCTCACTAACGAGATGTTTCCCTTTGTTTTGAGAGCCTTTAAATGTTTATTAATATTAATTTGGCTGTAACGCCAAGGTCTACAAAAAGGCTAACCAAAGCAGCTTGGATGTGGAAGGGCAGAGATGGAAAAACCACGGGGCAGCGCAAACTTTGCAGTGCGGAGAAGATGCCAGCATAGACTTTGCCTTGGTGGGGTCACAGGTGACACGTGGGCAGAGGGTGGCAGGGAGGTGACATGCAGCAGTCACCGCTGCCCTGTGCTGTGCCACCAGAGCTGGTGTGGGAGCTGCGGCACATCCCGATGGCTCCTGCCTGGCGTTCCCACCTCTGCCTCCCGCCGCTCGATAGGCAGCGGGGGCTCCTCTGCCTCCCTCCTCTCCATCTTCATTTCCATTTCTCTCCCATGCTTTCCCTACGAGTCTCTTTTGTGCCTGTAATGGAAAATAGAGTAAGTGAGCCTGTAATTAAAGGCTGTGCTGTGCCATACTGCGTGCGCACGTGAATTAAAGCTGCGCAGGCAGCCTCGAAGTGTGTGGTCTTGCCTTTTAAGTAACGTAATTCCCACCATTGAAGAATATAATTTACCTGGGTAATGGCAGGTGCTGGGGATTTTGTCGTTAGGAGGCTGGCTGGTCCCCAAGCGTGCCAGGAGGACAACAATAATCCCGGAGAGGAATGGACAGGACTATTAACAGCCAGTGACTGGAAGGTGCTTGCTCATGTTTGATGATTTTCTTGGCCAATCTCGTGTTAAAAGAACCAGTAGTTTCAGGTGATGGCAATTTCTGTACACCAGCAGCCAGGAGATAAAAGCATTTATGTGAACTGGCAGCAGTCACTGCGGGTGAGGATCTCTCCTTTCAGGTCTGCCGTGTGGCTGGTGACTCTGGGGCCGTTGTTTGGAGAGACCAGAGAGGGTGGGACCTTCTGGCCCCAGCACATCGAAACAGCCTTGAGTTTTGTGTATGGGCTGAGATGGGCTTGAGTGGTTAAGATTACAGAAACTTCAGGAATAGAAAATCAGGGACAACTAATTTCTCACCTTTTGTTCAGTATAAATTACCCTATAAGTGCATTCCAGTCCCATCACTTGGTCCTGCATCAGAACTGATCTGCGTCATCTCCTTGTTCTCCTCTGAAGGTCAGGGGTTGGTTATGGGGCAGAGCATCTCCAGCTGAAGCAAACGTTGTGGAGGGGTTTCTTGTGGATGAAACACTGGCAGCATTTGCAAACACTTGTGAAGTGTTTCCCAAGTGCTCCCCTCCTTCCTGCAGCCTCCAGGTTTGGCTGAGGTCTGTGGTCAGAGGAGATGTGTTGGAAGTGTTACAGCTGTGCTGGGTCTCAGCAGGTTTGAGTGGCTCCATCTCTGCTGCCAGGCATGTTCCCTTGTCTGTAGTGACCTTTCTTGATGTGTCTCGGACCTTGCCCTCCTTTGTGGGGTGCAGGAGGCAGCTGAAAGGGTGCAGAACCAATGCACCCCACCTGCCACCTTGCTTCAGGTGGAGCCTGGCTCTGGGCTGACCCTGCTGCTCAGATGGATGCTCTGCAGAGCCATGTGGAGCATCCTGGTGGGAATTGAATAGCTGCTGGTGTGAAACCTGGGCTGAGACCCTATGGAGCTGAGGAGAGAAGTGCTGAGGTCCCCATCCCTTGGAGGGTAACCAGCTGCAGACCCTGAGGACCCGCTGTGCTGAGGGCCACCAGGCACCACCACCAACACCAGGACCGAGCTGTGTCTCCTGAAGCCAGATCAGCCCCGTGGCTGTGGAGATGCCCTGATCTTGTTCATTATTAGGATGCCGAGACTCCACCAAGGGCTTGTTTCCACTTTCCCTCCCTTTCTCTGTCTCTCTTTGATCACCAGTGACTGACTTGAAGCTGTCAGCGAGAGATAATACAATTAAAGGGTGCTAATTTCAAAGGGATTTTAATTCCTTAAAGCGTCTCTGGTTAGCACAGCGGCCGCCTTCGTCTCATTCCCTGCTCAGCAAAGCCCTGAGCGTGGACTTACAATTCCACCTGCGCAAAAGTGGATTGAGTCTTGTTTTTACAAAGTGCTCTCCTGCTTAACACTGGATCTCCAACGAAATTGGGAGGGCTTGGCTTTGCAGAGCCCAAAGGAAAGAGGTGAGCTTTATGGAACAGCCCTGTAATTAGTCACTCACAGCCCCCTTGAGCTTTGTCTTCCTCCAGGGGAGGGCAGGGATGGCTTTTGCCCTTGTAAAGTGCAGTGGGGAATTTAAATAAATAGGGTGTAATTAATGATCTGCCTTGGAAAGCCTCCCAGCTGCCAGGACAGGCAGCTTTACGTGGCTGAAAGTTGCTCCGAGATCTTTCTTGCTCCATAGGTGCTGTCTGATTGAACACTGTAGGTGCCTCTATAGGTAGCCCACCAGCCCCTTGCAATGCTTTAGGTACAAGTCTCGGAAGACCCAAATGTCCAACGTCCTCCTTAGGAGAACTGCCCTGGGGTTTTGTGGGGTGTCACACTGGGGTAGGGGACACAAGCTGTGCCCCCAGGCACTGCTGGGTCCCTTCTCTATCCCCCCTGCCTGCACTGGGAAGGTAAACGATGGGTTCCCTAACGAGGGTGAGCAGTCTGCCACTCAGCTGCAGAAAAATCAATGCTGCTGTTAATTGAATGCCACCCTCGTAAATCATCAGAGGGGAAGGAAATTAGAAGTACTTGTGGAAGCCTCCTGGAGAGCTATTTACTGGGCAAAGGAAATATTAGTTTGCAGTGGAAGTGTTGGTTCCTTCACTGGAAAGCTCTTGGGAGGGTGAGAGGGGGTCCAAAGTGGCTGATCCAAGCTGGACCTGTAACCTGACAGCACTGGGGCTTGGAGAAACCGTTTTCCAGGAGCTGGGCTGCCCCCAGCCTGCCTCGTGCCCATGGGGAGATGGCAGCGGGGAAGACTGAGGTCTACAGCACCAGCATCCCCAGTCGTCCCTCTTCCCCACATGGTGGTTAAGCCTGCAAAGGGTGTTATTTGCTAACGACTGATTAATCTTCAAGCTTAATTACTGCCAAGGCTCAGTTAATTTCCACACACTTTAAGTATTTGTTCTTGTAATCATTACATGACTCCATATTCCCCCAGTAATTAAAAGTCTCACAATATGACACTAAATGGGTGATGTTCCTGCATCCTGCCAGCCTGGCTCTATTAATTCCTGAATTGTCGCCGCTGATAAGCTGGCTTTAGAGAAATTGCTGCCAGATGCTGCGGTTCCCTGCTATCCAGGTGAACCCGGGGTGGTGTTTGACCCCTCCGTGTATCCTCTCCCCATCTCCTCAGCGTTCTGGGGGGCTCAGCAAGGGCATCTGCAAGATGAGGCTGGTGCTACGTGGTGTGAAAGCTGTCCAGAGCGAGCAGAGCCCCGAGGCAGCCCGTGGGGAAGGTAAGAACCATCCTGCAACCCAGCCCAGCTTTGCTGGGTTGTTGTTTTGTCAAGTGGAGCTCAACCTGGGTGCAGCATCAGGGATGGGGTTGGCAGCGGGTGGGAGCCTTCCCCCCTACTGCTCACCTTCCTCACAGGTCCCTGCAAGCTGTTTCATCCTGGCAGAAGTAGCAAGTTGTTTCTTGCCAGCTCCTGAGGACATCACTAGCCCAGTCCTGGATGCTTGTGGCATTAGATTAGAGGGGGTGGGCTCAGCTCAGGAGGTCTCAGAAGGCTCCTCACTTCTGGAATCCCCATCAGGGTCAGGAGAGGAGATGCTCTGGGAAATTCATGCCTGGCAGCTGAGATAAATTGCTTTTCCCTCTGAGGCAGAGAGGAGAGGTGGCTGTGTACCGCTAACAGGGGAGCAGGATCCACCCCTGTGCCCCCACCTGGCCTGAGGGGCTCTGGGCTCGTTGGTAGGGTGATGGGGCATTGCCGAGGGAACAGGGATACAGGCACCCCTGTGTGCCCGGGTCACCGCACCCTCCCCTCCTGCTCCCAGGCTTGTGTTGCCCCTCAGCACCTCCAGCTCAATTTCTTGAACCTAATTCTGCCACCGGCTCTGCTCTCTGTTTATTTTGTGCTTTTCCAGCCTGAAACATTGATACGCCGGGGGCTGCTTTAGCATGGGGCTTTGCAAATGAGGCTTCTCGATGCCTTAATGCGTGGAGGCAAAGTGCTGTTGGTGGCATTTTTTTGTGCTGTAGTTGGTTGTGTTGTCTCGGGTGGTTTGCACAGGGAAAGCCCCCGGTGCCCCGGGGTGAGCAGAGCACAGGGCTTCGAGAAGGGGTTTGTAGGGATGGGGAGCAGCGTGGTGCCGGGGTGACTTTGCCCAGGCTGTGATTTACCCCACAAGGAAAATCAGATCCTGTTAATCCATCAGATGTCCCTGATCTGGGAGCTGCTGGGAACAAGTTGCCCCTTCTAGGGGGGCTTCCCAGCTGGGGTAAATGGGCACGATGGAGAGGGGACGTCCAGGGAGGCTGAGTTCCAAAATCTGCCAAAATCACCCAAAACAAAGCGGCATACACCCTCGAAACAAAGAATGTGAGGCTGGCCAAGAATGTGAGGCTGAGGGCTGTAGAGAAGCATGAGCTTGGGAGAGCATCCTGTCCATGGGATCCCTTGTCATGGTCAAAACTGGGTATTTTTGGTCTGATTTTTTGGCAGGTCCCTCTTAGTGGAGGCTGCTGAGGCTGGCAATGTCTTTGCGGCTCACCAAAGGTGGTTTTTCGCAGCTGGCATCAGGCTACTCAGGCAAACAGATGTGATTTATGCCCCAATCAAGTGAAGATTAACATATATCAAAGTGAGTGATGCCATAACCTGCCTGTCTGTGACCCTTCGTGTTCACATGAATAAAACCCGCTGGTGCTGGGCGTACGGCTGGGTTGATGCTGCTCTGGGAGTCAGGGTGAAAGCAAAGGTTTGGGCTTGTGGCTTTGGCTTCATGTTCTGCTTGTGAAGGAGCACGCAGCACTTTATAGCATTCATGAACTATTTTAATCTTCGTTAATCTTTGAGCAACCCTCTCTGGTGGGAGGTGTCCCTGCCCATGGCAGAGGGGTTGGAACTCGATGATCTTTGAGGTCCCTCCCAACTCTGACCATTCTGTGATTCTATACTTCACTGGCCTGTGTTGGTGAGATACAGGCTTTGATTGAGAAGTTGGTTTTCATCCTTTTTTTAATGACATTTTTTGCCAGCCTGCTAAAATGGCAGCATCCTCCCTGGGCTTTAGGTCTGAGCCTCTAAATGCATTTGTGTGAGAAATGTCACCCCCAGTGAATGGAAGTTAAAATAAATGGAAGTGCTTTGGTGAGTAAAAGACTCCGGTATTTATTACGAGATTTATTTTGTAGCTTGGAGGAGTTCAGGCAGGGCCCTGCCCGTGCATCATCCAATATTTGGTTTGGATGAATTCCCAAGGGATGTTCCCATCCTGAAACGCATCCCCTGGGATGTTTGCCCAGGGTAAATTCCCAACGAGCACCAACATGGCCAGAGCAACCTCAGGTCTTAATTCAGGTGCTCATGGAGTGGAGACCAAGCTGGTCGGTCCTGAGGCATAATGGAAAAGGTTGCAGTATATGGAGATACCAGAAATTGTGTTGGAAGCAGCATACGCTCTTGTGGGATTTAAAAAAATATTTTTATTTATTTTTAAATTTTTATTCTGTTGACTGACTGAAGCTGCCTGCAAAGCTTGAACCCACTTCTCAGTTGTATGGCCCTCCCGATAGGTGGTTCTGGAGGAGGTTGCAGCATCCCTGTCCATGTTTGATGCCAGGAAAGGCAACGAGGAGCTGAGTGCCCCAGGCAGAGCCCGCAGCGGGGGCAGCAAAGCAGCAAGTCCCACACCTCAGCCCCTGCTTTTCACCAGCACTTCTTTCTCCGCCTCCTCCTAACGCTGCTATAAATTTCTGCCAAGCTGATAGCAACCAGGGATTTGGGGTTTTGCTCTGCTCCCTGGGGGTGTGAGCCTTTCCCAGGCAGAGCGGGGCATGGCACCCCTTCCCCTGTGCTCCCCATCTTGGCACCCCACGTGCTGCCCCCCCACCACACGGACCCACAGCTCAAACCAAGCCAAGGTTGTTTATCTAAGCTTAGGGTAATAGCTCCAGCACCAGAGTTAGGGGGATTACAACCAGGATTACAAGTCAAATAAACACAAAACAGGCACCTGAGCCTCATGAGTGGGGCACATGCTTGGCCACTGCTGCCTCTCCTGCTGCACCCACCCTGGGAGCATTGGTGCCGGGAGTCCGTGACCCGAATTCTAGGGAGAGCATCAGCCACCCAGCAACCCATTCATGTCCTTGTTATTTTCCACGTGGGCAGCCCTAGCTCCCAGCCTTTTGGGTGCAAGCCACCTTGGAGAGGGTGCAGAGATGTGCACAAGGGCATGGATCCCCCGAAAAAGTTTTACCTCTGGCATCAGTGAGGTTTACGTGGATCCTCTTACTCCAGAAGAGCAAAGCTCTTGATTGCTCTGTCTTCTCAGAGGTTTAAACCACCTTTTTTAGTTACCCAGCACTTGGAGAGGAGGGCTATTCCTTGCATCCTTGGGGACCCCTTGTCTTGTCCACCACCAGCTGTTGGGTGGCTTTGATCTTGTCCCACTTGGATGGATGGATGGATGGATGGGGAGAGGAGAGGAGCGGAGCTTGAACCTGCAAGGTGACCCTCTGGAGATCCCCTAGGGGCTCATTTCTCCAGGAGATATCCCTGGAGCTATTTTAACAGGCAGCACCTCAAAAGTTGCAGCAGGAGTCAGGAGGATGGGAAAGGCTCTTTTCCCATTGCTGAGAAGGATTATCCATCAGTGCTCCCCCTGGGATTTCTGCTCCCTGTCCTGGAGAGTGGGGCTGTTGTGTGGCTGGATGTTGGGGGGTGATTAATGTCCCTGGAATGGGGAAGCAATGAGAGCCCAGCACGAGTCCTGGGCACCCTTCCCAGTGGATTTCTGCTCTGCTTTGGGTTTTTGGACAAAAAAATAATATCAATCTTTAAAGAGACAAACAGCAGTGCAGACATCGTAATGAGCAAGTTGAAATCCTTTGGTAAACCGCTCTGTGTGAATGTTGCATTTGTTGATGTGTTATCTTCAAAATCTCTGCTTTTCTCCATCTGTATCAGTCTTCCCAAAGTCACTGCCTCCACCAGTTAATAGCAAGAAATATCGGATGAGCAAGCAAATATGTTTAGGGCTTGTATTATGAAGACAACGCACAAATAGGAAGAGATTCATCTTTTCATAATGCCACTTTTAGAAAAGGCAATAAAAATACAGTGCCTTGTAAAGGGCTAAGCAGGCTGAGTCTGAGCTGCTGCTGCAGGGTTGGGGACAAGAGAGAAAGTGAAGGGAACCAAATGAATGCATAAAAGAGTAAAGGAAAACGCAACCTCCGGCTATATTATATGGCAAATGATCTGCCAGTGGGGAAAGATACATCTTAATAGCAGTTTTTGAAATGAGAGGAATACTGTATACAGTGCATTATCAGGCACAGTGTGATCTGAATCTTAATCAACACAGGGAAATATAAATCTGAAAATAATAAAGATGAAATCAATATTGATGGTTAGAAGTAAAAGTACTGTATTTGCTGTAGTAAACGGTTTTAAGGTCCCAGGGAAAAATTCGTCCTAGAAAACCCATAGTAATTTACTATAGTTTCAATAGCTGGCACAGCCCCAGCGCGTTTTGGTGGCATTTATATTGTTGCTGTAGAAAAATTTAAAAAGCAACAAGGAGGGGGAAAAAAAAAAAGCCCATTGCTCTCACAGTGCAGCGGTAGCGCTGGAAGCGAGTTCTTCTTTCCGCCGGGCTGGCGGGGACCGTGGTGACATCCCAGCTCAGGTGGGGATATTCCCCTCCTGCCTTGCTGTCACTGAGCAGAATAAGCCACTTACCTTGTCATTCCCGGTGTCTCTAGTGACTAAGAATAAAGCATCAAATTCTGGTGAGCTACAGAAAGCCTTTTTGCGTGTGAGGTTTTGCTTTAAATGTCTTATTTTCTTGTCCTCTCTGCCCAGGTGACAAATGGCTGTAATGATAGCTGATACAACTTGTGCTTAACCTTCTTGTCATCTCTTTAATACCTTAAATGAAGTTTGCCACTCAGGTGATTAGCCTTGCTGCCGAGCAGGTAAAACCACTGAGGCTGACTCGGTGCTGCCCATGTTAGAGCTAATGCCAGGACCCATCAGTGCATCCAGCGGGGTGGGAACCCGGCTCTGCACCCCAAGGTGTGAAACCCCTCACTCAAAGTCATGGGGATTTGGAGAAAACCATTTTGACCAGTAAGGGTGATGAGCGTGCAAGTGGTGGGAGATTTGAGCCTGGTTCCTTATGTCAGAGGGATGTTTTCTACCATTTTCCCCTCATCTTAGTGTATGCCAAGAACCAGGGTGGAAGTTTTTTGTGTCACTACGCAGTAATCCTCTGCATTTTGGGCAAAGCCTCACAGAGCCCGTGTGACACGGCTGCCCTGTTTGCGAGAGCTGCAGGTGCTGGCTGTGTGTGATGATCCCACATTTTACATCAAAAGAGCTTTGAGTTGAAATCTCAGTGTTTGGGGAGCAGCTGCAGCTTATGAGAGCTGGGCAAGCTGGCATGGGTTCCATCACCCTGTGGAAACTGCTGCTGTGGCCAGAGCTCTGGCAGGACTCAGGCTGAGCCTGAGAGCAAGCCATTTATTTAGGATTAAGATCCTGATTTCTGTTTGAACGTGTTCGTGAGTGACCAGTGCTGAGCTGAGGTCTGAAGGTCATCAGAGAGGAGATGGGAACTGAGGTTGCTGTTGAATTTTGGGTTTCACCTAGTTACTTGGGTGCTTGGGAGCAGGTTTGGAGCCAGGTGAGAATAGAGGGAGCCTCTGGGAAGAGGCAGGAGTTGGAATGTGGGCACACAGAATCATAGAATGGTNTGTAATTCTATCTAGATGCTCCAAAGTGTGGGAGCAGGGTTGCCGTGGCTGTGCTCATCCTCTCTCCTTGTCATGGGTGATGGAACAACTTGAGGAGCATCTTCCCCCAAGCCAACCTCACTGTCCTGTTGTTGGAGCAGGAGGCTGAACTCGCTGGCTCTAAATTCCCTGCATCCTTGGGATATTTGCTCCTACAATGCCCATCCCAGCTTTCCCTGTTACTGAGTGCCCGTACATCACCTGGCTGGTCCGACGACTGCTTACCCATAGAAAAAAGGGTTGCAGAAATGGGCGGTTTGCGAGCTTTCAGGGATGACTGAGCTTTGCAACCCTCAGACTGGGGGGATTTTATCTCCTCGGAGCCACACTGACAAGCAGAGCGTATCACAGGTCATTTTTGTGCCCATATTTTACCAGGGCCTCATGAGCCACCTCCCTGCAGCTGCGGTTACAACAGCTGGCAGGGTACCTGGGGTTTACTCTCTGCAAAGGTTGCATGTTACTTGGGGGCAATGGTGTCCTCTGCATTTAATTATTATTTCTTAAAAGCCTAAGATATGTGGCTCCCTGTGGAGGTATGCAGGCTGCATATTGATGGTCATAAACCATGCCAGAAGGAAAAATGTGGGCTGTTCACTGCTAGCAAATGGACTTTAAATCAACAACTGAAGCAGTATCGGTTCATAAAACTAGGATTTTTTTAGCCTTGAGGACAGAGGTACTTTAAATCCCAGCCTTTGGGTTCACTGATCTGCTGGAGAACGAACATAAAACTTCACCGGGAAGGACCTGACATCAGCACGTATTTTTTGTGCCAGGAGTACTGGAGGTAGCCCTTTTGGTTTTTGCTCACTGCTTATGACATTTCCTTGTATTATAATGATCTTGGCAGCAGCAGGAGGAAAAACTTACGACCCAGATGCTGCAGAAGGGGAAATTATTCACTGCGATAACCACGCTCGTCGAGACGGGGTTGTTGTTTGCGGTGGAAATGGCAGGCGAGGCATTGGAGGTGGAGAGCGTGCTCCTTGTCAAGCCTGGCAGGGGACCGCTGCTGATGGATTGAGTCCTCTTCCCCTTTTTATATATTTCAGCAGGTTTTAATTGACAGCCGGCCTCTTTACAGCCCTCTCTGGCTCCGTCTACACCATGTGTTATGTAGATGAGTTTAATGCTGCTGTTCGCCCAGGACGCTATTGATTGTGAGCTTTAATTCAATAGATGGCGTCTGCAGCGATTTAAAGCTGTGGAATCTGATCTCAAAGCCCTGGTTGGGAGGCTGCCTGCGGGGCTGTGCTGGGGTTGCCATCCCCAGCTCAACCCCTGCTCCCACCTCGCCATGACACCCTCACCAGGGGACCTGGAAATCCACTCACCTAAGACTTTGGTTTTGCATCTCTCCGTGCTCCGCTCCAGGCCCCCTCCTCTGGTTTTGCCTTCATTTCTCTGTGTTCTTGGGGTTAGGTTTTTTTCCCCCTTCCCTGTTTTTTCCTGCACGCACCCCAAGACCCATAATCACAGCAGAGGGTTTTCAAACGTAGCACACCTGAAATAAGCAAAAGAATTGGGTTTTTTTCCCAGCTTATTTAATATTTCCCCATGTAAAATGCACAGGTGTGTAGCCGTGTTTATCAGCACACTGCAAAAAAAAATGGCAGAATGCTGATTTACGTAGGTTTTTAATCAAACCTCTATGCCTGGTACATGCTGAACCAGGCATTCCCATGCTTGTTGCTTCCTGGAGCTCGATTCAACCTGCTGGCACCTTCCAAGGATGACGGCTGTGCTGTAAACACCCATGGGTGTCACCCCTGGGAGGCATCCAGTTTTCAGGGTCTGTTTGTTGTTTGGTTTTTTTTCCCAGGTTCCAGCCAGCAGCTGGGTTGATGGAGAGGATCCAAGCTATAGCTCAAAATGTCTCAGACATTGCAATAAAAGTAGATCAGATTCTCCGGAACAGCCTCCTGAATGGGAAAGGTGAGTGTCCCTGGGGCTCCCCATGATCCAAGCCTCCTATGTGTTACACAGTTGCAGTAGGGAGATCCAACCAAGCCTACTATGAAAGGTTTGGTAAAAATGCAAGGGGATGGATGCTGGGCTGAGGTTACTCAGCTCACTCCTGTCTGCTGGATTAAGTAGGACACCTGAAGCTCTTTGGCAGACCTCCTAGGGCTGTTGTGTCCAACTCTGTGCAGATGCAGCACGTGGTCACACCATCTCTTTGAAGGAGAGGAGCTCCTGAGTGCGGTCTGAGCCTTCTTGGAGGTTTCCAGGTCTATCACCTTGCTATTACAGCCAGGAAGGCTGGAAAAGGAGGCTGCAGAGGGAACCAGCCTCCGTGGTCTCTGACAGCCATAATGGTCTCCTAAAAACCTTACCTCGCTTGGCCCAGACGGGCTTGAGAGTGAGGGACATCAATCTGCAGAGGAGCAAGACCTGGGAAACTTGTGCCTGCAAGGGGGAGGAATGGTGACAAATCTGAACAAGTGTCAGAAATAAATGCTGCAGAGTTAAATGCAGAATTAAAGATGAGGAGCAGTGCCAGCGCAAACACCTGGATGGAAAATGTGGCGGTTTGGATCCGAAGCCGAAGGGCTGGGATCCAGCGCCAGGAGGGACATCCTCATCCCACCCCAGCAGTGTTGGGAGTGCAGCTGGGCTCTCCAGATGTTTCTCCACATGGCTGCCTGTTTCCCGAGGTCTGGGCTGGTATCATCAAGTAGAAGATGCTCCCATTGCCTCTTCCACCTCCTGCTGTATTTGTTATAGGCAAAGGAGGGCTTATAGGAGGGGTGGTGTCTTTTATTAATCCAACCACAGAGGGGAAAAAAAGATTCTATTACTGTTTTTTAGCTACTTTTGTGCCTTGTTCCAGAGCCAGCCCTGGGGGTTGAGTGTTCTCTCAGCACCTCAGCTGGACAATTTTTATTGCAAGTTTACAGCATAAAGGCTGTCAAGTGCTTCCTAGACAGTGGAACCTGCTTACAGGTGATTAACAGGAGCATGGGTAGGTGGGACCCGGGGTCTGGATGGGGCTGAAAGCAGCAGGAAGGTGCTGTAAAGAGACCTGCTGGGATTTAGGACGGGGAAACACACTCTCAGCATTGAAGCATGGCTGGGGAACTGCTTCTGTTTCCCCTCTGACCATGAGGAAGATGCTTCACGTCTCGGTGTCCTTCTCCATCAAGTGGGATGGGGCTGTCTGCTGGCCCAGTTGCAGTGACAATGGAAGTGCTGGGGGCTGGCAGCCCCATCCCATCCCCTCCCAGCATTTCTAGCTGCTCCACTGGCACATCCCAGCTCTCCCCATGCCCAATGTTTTGTTTTGCAGTGGTGGAAGGCAGAAGGGACCAGTGTGAGGTGCCCAGGGACCCCAAGTACCCTGACTGTGCTGGCAAGGTGGAGGTGAGTCGGGGTTCCCTGTCTGGGAGAGGGTCTCCCCCTGGGGTGGAAGCTGCTGGGAAGGGCACAAAACAACAACCCTGGGGGTTGAACTGGGAAGGGAAGTGCAGGGCGGGGATGCTTTCCAAAATAGAAGCGTTGGCTTTAAATGGGAAGGGTGCAGCCTGTTGCGGAAGGAGGAGAAGAGCCAAAGATGAGAAAAGCAGAGGAGGAAACACAGAGGAGGAGTCCCACCTCCTCTGGGAGCCTTGGCTATACAAATGTAACTGTTTTCCCCCAATTAGTAAGGCACATACCATCAATTTTAGTCGTACGAAGTGCTGAAGCCACGGTACCCAGAGGTGTGCAGGCAGCATCAGCATCAGCTCTGTGAGGGCACCTCTGCCTGCAGCCCTCCCTGCCCCTGGTGTCTGTGTTTAATGACAGGAGCACAGTGAGGAGAAAGCGCTGTCGTGCCCGCTTCAAATATCTGGAGCGTGAGCTGGGTGTCTGGGGAATAATCTCAGCATTGCACAGGAGAGCATCTCGTTAAGGTGGCCAGGACCTCCATCTCAAATAGAATGTCCTGCCTGACCCAACCTGCTCTTTACACCTGAACGCAGCCTGGCATTTGGCCCGGAGCATGATTGCTTTGTCAGAGAGCATATTTACATGAACTAATTAAAAGCATCTCCCTCTTCCCTCCCCTTCCCAGCCTCCTGCTTCAAGCTCAGGCTTCTGCAAGGCCAAATCTCCCCGTAAAGATGCTGAAGGGTATATTAAAATGATACTGGGGGGGTGTTGTATTTTCCTCTTCCCCTGGCGCTAGGCATCCTTTACTTCCATGATTTGAGTAAATTCGGAATGTAATTTAATTGTGGAAAGCTGTAATTCGATCTCCTGTCCGGATGATTGCTGTGTTTTACATATTGGGTGCAACGACCTGTCTCCTGAGAAGATTTGTTTTTATAGTTGAATTAAGGAAGAGGCTGGCAAGAGCCCTTGGGGAGGGGGATGATAAATTGGTGCTGTGGTCGTTGGTTATTCTCCTTCACGTGAAATCATCCTCAGGGACTGCTGGTGAGTCTGTCCCCTGGCCCCGCTGTGCCTGAGGCAGTGAGATCAGCAGCTCAGCTCGCTCCCCAGCAAAGCAAAGGAGAAGAAAACCCTGTAGCGTGTAATTTCCTGGGGATTAACAACTGTGCCCCCTGGGGAAGGCACGTGTTGGTGCTGACACTGGTGTTAGAAACCCTAGAAGCCCACAACAAGCCTTCCTGACTCTTCCTCTGCTCCTTGCAGCCCTTTATCTACCCTCCGCCCTCTGTTTCTAGCTCCCAGCTAGAGAAGGGTGATGGAGAATAGAGGTTGCCCCTAGCAGTGGTGTCTTGCAGGGCTGGGCATCCCCTCCTGGCCCGAGGACAAGCCCCACATGTTTCTCTGTCCCCTCGCAGTGGATGAGGGCCAGGTGGACCTCCGACCCCTGCTATGCGTTTTTTGGTGTGGACGGCACTGAGTGCTCATTCCTCATCTACCTCAGCGAAGTCGAGTGGTTCTGCCCTCCCCTGCCCTGGCGAAACCGGACGGTGGCTTTGCCTTCCCCCCCGCCGCTGCCCCGGGTACAGGTAAGGTGGGAACAGCCTGTGTCTTGCTGGTCCTGGAAAGCCTTCAAAGGCTCTGGAAATAGATGTTCCTAGAGCCAGCAGGGCCACGGTGCCACACCTGGGTTTACATAGAATCATAGTATGGGTTGGGTTGGAAAGGACCTTTAAAGGCCATCTAGTCCCATCTCCCTGCAATGAGCAGGGACATCTTCAACTAGATCAGGTTGCTCAGAGCCTTGACCAGCCTGGTCTGGAATGTTCCCAGGGATGGGCCATCTGCCACCTCTCTGGGCAACCTGGGCCAGTGTCTCAGCACCCTCATTGTAAAAAATGACTTCCTTATATCTAGTCTAAATCATTCCTTTTTTAGTTTAAAACCATTAGCCCTTGTCCTGTTGCAACAGGCTCTGCTAAAAAGTCTGTCCCCAATTTCTTGTAGACCCTTTAAGTACTGGAAGTACTGGAAGGCTGCCTGGAGCCTTCTCTTCTCCAGGCTGAACACCCCCAACTCTGTCAGCCTGTCCTCACAGCAGAGGGGTTCCAGCCCTTGGATAATTTTTGTGGACTCCTCTGGCCCCACTCCAACAGGTCCATGTCCTTCCTGTGCTGAGGAATCCAGGATATCACAAGATGCTCTGGGTGCAATGAGGCCCCTGGGATTTGGTGCATTAAGTGGCTCTAGTGTCAGGTCTGGTGCCACCAGGAGAAGCTGTCCATTCAAGAGACACCCACGGCACCTCAACTGTGATGGGCAAACCTCCACCAGCCCCCGTGGCAGCCCAGGGACTCCTCTTACAGCCGCTTTCCCTGTGCTGGAAATGCAGAGCGTGCTTCTTTCCTAGGCAGCTTTCCAGAGCGACCTGGCTCTCCTCCTGGACCTCATCGGCACGGGCAAGGAGTCCCTCAGCTTCATGAAGAAGAGGATCCGGCACTTGGCCCAGCAGTGGCTGCGGGCAGCTCGGCGCCTCGAGCAGAAGCTGAAGGACCGGCAAAGGGACCAGAAACACGTATGAGCAAATTGCAAAGCTGGGACAGACACAGAAACACTGAACCGTTGGGGGCAGGGGGAGAGGAGACAGCTGGGATATGAGCAGGCTGGGAGAAAAATTCACTTATGGAAGGATGTGGGTCTGCAGGGTCAGTCTGTGGTCCGTGAGCATGACTGTGCACACGTTCAGGACATTGCAGGACCAACGCTGCTGAATGATGGGGTGAATTTTGGAGATGGGTCCTGTTGGGCAGGAGATGTTGTCTTGCTGGCACACCACCACTGGCAGCAGGCAGGGAGGTGGGCATGTTTTCTCCACAAAGGTGCACAGGTTGCTGGCCCTCCTGTTCATGTTTTTGCAGTGCCCTTCATCCCTGTGTGCTGGGAGATCTGTCTCTGGTCCATGGGGTAGACCTTGATGTGTATCAAGAACCCAGGCCTGGCCCCAGGATAGAGAGCGCCAGTCGATGGGAGCTGATGGCCTCTGACTCTGGGCCTTTGCTAATTGGACATAGATCACTTGTCATTACACCTGAATGATTTCCCTGAGTAATTACAGCCTGCAAAAGGAGCTGGAGGGAATCAGGGACCATAAGTCATTTTGGGCGGGAAAACCCAATTTATCTCTTTCCCTCCCAGCACTGACCCCTTTCCTTGTCTCTCCAGATCTTAATCCACATCGGCTTCCTGACGGAGGAGTCGGGGGATGTTTTCAGTCCACGGGTGCTGAAGGGGGGTCCGCTGGGCGAGATGGTGCAGTGGGCTGACATCCTGGCTGCCCTATTCCTCCTGGGACACAGCCTGAGGGTCACCGTCTCCCTGAAGGAGCTGCAGAGGTGGGTGCTGCGGGGCTATGGGTGCATGGTGTGTGTCCCCCCCTACCCCGAGAGGGTTTGCCCCCCACGTGTATGGTTTTCAGGGTTTTTGCATGAAAGCATGAGATCTGCAAAGGCTTGGGGGTGGCTTTTCCTCACCTGCATCTCAGGCAGCGCTGGTGCTGTGCTGGTGGAAGTGTTGGGTGGGTGCAAACCACCAGCGTCACGGCTGGGATTGATGCCATCCCCTCTGCATCCTGGGAAAGTGAGGAAGAATGGTGCAAATGAAGGCTTTGTGTGTGGCTGCTGTGGAGATGTCAGGTGCAAGGCTCTTCCCTGTGGTCCTGGTGCTGGATCTGAGCAGCTTTAATCCCTTGCTGTCAGTGCACAGCATCACCCGTGTCCCCTGATGCCTGCCTAAGGCTCCCTTTTACCCTCCCCAGAGGTGCTCTCTGTGGGGCTGGTGGCTGTGTGGCTGCAGGATGCAGGTGTCCTGCAGGTCACTGGCTCTTCCCACTGTGCAAGACTCTGCTCAACCCTGGTGGCTTCCCTGGCCTTGTTTGAGCAGTGACTGTGCTCCCTTCCTTCCTTTCTTTCTTCCTTCCCTCCCTCCCTTCCTGCTTCGCCACTGGCGTGGCTGCCAAAAATAACCTGCATCCCTCGCAGAAGGGTGACAGCCACCAAGGTGTCCCTCCTCAGGAGATACTGGTGGTGGCTTCAGGACCTCTGGGGGAATTTGCCGCTTTCGGGGCACATCCCACAGAGGGGATGGGCATTTTCTGCCATGGGATATAGGGTGATACAGGGTGAGAATGTGGAAACACCTACACTGGGTCACCCTAGGGAGCACTTTGTCTCCAAGAGGGACCAGTATTAGATGGAAAAAAATAGGAGGGAGAAGATAACTGTGTGCTGTGTTCCTTTGCTGATGCAGTTCTGTTGTTACCGGGCTGACGCTGCTGCCTCTCGTAACCTCGCAATCTTTCCTCACCTCCTACAAGACATCTTGAGTGGAGGGCAAGTGCCAGGGAAAATGCAAATTGGAGTGGGTTATAAATCAAGAAAAGCCTGGAGCTGCCTCGAGGACTGGGCAGGTTTTGGGTGATGCTAAGCCAGCATTGGCCGCATAATGAGCCCTGCTGAAAAGGGAGTGGGAAAAAAACCAACAGTCCTGGAAAAAAAAAAACAACAACCAACTGAAAACCTCCCAACCCAGCCCCTGCGGCATTCAGAATTAATAAATGGAATTAGCTCACGACTAATTAACTCAAAAAAATAATCCTGGTCCTAATGCAAAAGGCAGCAGCTTCTCAGAGAGGCGGGCAGGCATCACGGCGATCTCCGCATGGTGTGCTGAGCTAAATTGACGTGCTAAATAATATCCTTGTACTCAAGGATGAAAGAAGTTAATGGCTGGGAGGGCCGTGTTGTTGTTGTTGTGTGGTTCTTGTTTGTGTTTTTTAATGAAGAGCCTCACAGTAGTCACTTAATGAGGGGAAGAAGCCGGCTGAGTCTTACTGGGGGTTTTGCAGCATCCATTTCCCTCTGCGAGCGACTCTGGGGAGAGCTCTGTTGCTGCCCGTAGTATTTTGCCTTTCTCAGAAGCGTAGGAGCTTCGGCATCAGTTGGCCGTGATGAGACCTCCTCTCTGACGTGGATTTGGAAGTGTCCCTGAGGATGCCTGGGAACGGCAGCTCCATCTCTTCCCCTTCACCACTGGGTTGGGGAGCGAGCAGGGCTGGGGCTGTGCATCCCGCGCTTCTCCCTCTCTCCCGGGGGTAGAAACTGTCCCCACCTCATGTCCTGTGCCTGGCTTTGGTGACAGTTTAAATGCTGGGCACCCACATCATGAGCCCACCTCCCTGTTGATGGGAGTGAGCAGGGGCAGGACCTGGGGCTGCAGCTAGGTCCC
This sequence comes from Thinocorus orbignyianus, assembly GCA_013400375.1. Taxonomy (NCBI): domain Eukaryota; kingdom Metazoa; phylum Chordata; class Aves; order Ciconiiformes; family Thinocoridae; genus Thinocorus; species Thinocorus orbignyianus. The sequence goes on from VXBW01005663.1 coordinate 381,026, forward strand.
CTCTGTCCCTTTGGAGACCAAGTCCAGCATTGGGTGGGACCCTCCTGCAGCCTGTCAAGACGTGGGGTAACATTGGTGTTGATGAGGGAGCAGAGGGGTATATGTCCCCCCACCAAGCGGTGCCAGCAATCCTGCTTGGTGCTGGCAAACCCTCCAGCAGCATCCCTGCTGGTGTGGCAGCAGTGGTGGCTCTGAGGAGCGCTGAGCTAAGCCTTTGCCTGACCGCGAGCAAGCGGGAGGCTTAGCAAAACATGTGTGTAACTAATCATCAATTGTGCTAATGATTAATCTTGGAACTACATTAAATCCTGGAGGGGAGTTCCCCTGTCACTGCAGCTTTGGGGAGGGGGTGGGGGTCAGAGAGCTGGGGATCCAAGGGGCTGGAGCTGGGGTACAGGGATGAAGCCGTGTCACCATGGAAGGGTCAGCCCCTTAAGAATGAGAAGCTCTCATTTCTTGGCCCTCCTGCCCCGTCCAACCTCTCAAAGCAGCCAAGCTTTGCTCCTCTGGAGACTGGGGCTAAATTTGTCCTCCCCCATCCTGGGTGTCTCTTGCTGAGCTTGCAGCAGGGCAGACACCAGTGTTGGGGTGGTTTTGAGGATATTTTTCTCTCCAGCAATGTGAAATGTTGAGTCCGCTTGTTTGTTTTTCTTCGGCACCCCCTGCTCCTTCCATGGCTGGGAGCTGTAGCTGCTCCCACCCTTCATGCAGCAAAGGCTGGGGCCCATGAATTATTCAGCGTGGAATAACCTCTCTCCTGGTTTGGGTTGGGTTGTTTTTTTTGTCTCTTCAAATTTCTGAGCCCATTTTTCTATGTGTATTGATCATTGGCAAGGGATCACTGGGAGGTTTGCCTGTGTAGACTTCAGCCAGTAGTTACCTGAGAGCCGTTTGTTATTAGCATCTATATTGATTACAATGCAGCAGTACCCGGAGGCGGTGGTCAGGATTGGGGCTCAAATGCTGGGGATCAGGAAAATGGGGAGGAAAAGTAAGTTCCTGGTCCAAAAAAACGGGTGATGGAGGGCTGAGGGTGAAAACAGGTTGGGAGCATGACCATGTTGTGCTGAGCACCTCTCTATGCCAGGAGGGCTCACATGGGGAGAGTGGCAGATGCCAAGTGGTGAATAGCAGGGGTGCCAAGCTTTTCCTCCCCTGGTTTGGGGGGGTCAATGCTTGTCTAGGGCGAAGCCAAGGAGCCCTGGGGATCTGCAGCCTTGCTCTATGGCTTGGCAAGTCACCATCCAGCCGCCCCTGTGGGGTCTGAGATTAGCCCTGCTTTTCCAGGGCTGCCTTATCTGGCTTATCTTCTAGATAAGAAGAGAGACCTAGACCTTAAAGACCTGTGAATTCTGCTGCTGTGTCCTACCAGAGATAGATTTTTCTCTTGTAGTTAAACTAAGTGCAGGTGTTTGTCTTTCTTTTGCATTTTCTAGTGGATTTGTGAGCTTCTTCCGATGTGTCTTGAGAGGCAAGGGGTGAAACACGAGGTTATCTCGGGGCTGGTGCAAAGCGTCCCTGGGAGGAAAGCAAAACCGAGCCAGAGCAGGGATTTCAGGAGTTGTTTTCCATCCCAGGTTTGTGCTGGGTGGGTAGGGGCAGTGGAGGGAGCCGGCAGCATTTTGAACCCTGCCTTGAAGCAGGGAGGGAAGAACCATCCCAAATCTGAATGCAAACACTCGATTCTTGCTGAAGATCCATTCTGCTGCTTTGGTAGCCAAAATGTGCTTCCAGGAAAGTGAGAATCAAGGTTGGGCTGTGTGTGTGTGTGTGTGTGTTTGTGTGTGTGTGTGTGTGTGTGTGTGTGGTGCTTGGTAGGGGAGAAGTGGGAAGTGCCTGGAGGACCTGAGCTGGGTTGTTAATGAGGAAGATATTGGATAAGTAGATGTTGGAAAATTACAAGCAGTGCTTTCAGAGCAAAAACTGCAATAAGCTGAGCCTATTCCTCCGGAGCATCCATGCCCCAGCGGCAGGCGGGGAGGGGTGCCCGCAGCCTATCACCCCTGGAGAAGGGGCACAATGGGTGCTGTGGGGACCTCCAGCTCTCACTCCTATCCTTAGGTCATGGGAATGTTCTTGTCAGCATCTCCAGCTGCTTTTGCAAGGCTAAGGGGGAGGCTCGGGGAGACGGGGGTGTGAGCTGGTGGAGTATTGATCTCAGCAACGCTGAAAGGTGCATTTCACAATGGCCCCCTTGAAATTAACTGCTCATAAGGCAGGACAGAAAGTCGAAGAAAACAGGATTTGATGACTCTCAGGGTCAGGGCTTTACGAAGTGTTCTTGGAGCTTAATTGCTCCGGTGTCAAGTTCTGGACTCCTAATACTGGCCCTGGCGAGGCACTTAATTTTAAGCATGTGCTTGTATCCTGAGCTGGTAGCCCTGTCCCTGCTGAGCTGTAGCTGTGGCCAGTGTGTTGTTCAGGTGATGAGCTGCTTGCTGGGTGTCGGGATGGTGTGGCTGGGCTGTGTCCGGGCCGGCTCTGTGGTGGGATGGGGCTCAGTTCTGCTGTCACCACTCTCTTCTCATTGCCTGGTACACACTTAATTAGAGCTGCTATTTTCCTGCACTTTCCACAGTCACCGAGGTGTACTCAGGCTGCAAAAAAGGGCCGTTCAAATGGAAACACGATGTCCAGACAAAGGCATTCCTAATTATTTCCTGGCAGATAAAAGGCGTCTTCCCGTCTTGCATCTGTTCGCATGAAAACCCATGCGATGCCCAGGCTCCAGGCATCACCTTCCCTCGCCAGTTGGCAAACACAGTCCTGACGTTGTGTGTGGGAGCCAAGAACTGCTCATGGAAACAGCCAGAAGTGACTTTGTGTCCAGTCCTGATGGAGCTGTGTGGCAGGACCCTGGGATTTATCAGCTCCACACTGGTGAGGAGGAAACCTCAGCCTTTAATGTAGCATCAGATATTCCCATCACTTGAGAATGAGTGTTTTTGTAAACTTGTTAGGGCTACTGTGTTGTTCTTTTTCTGGCCAGGCTTTGATGTTCATGCTGGGACAGGGTTGCCTACTGGATGGTATGGGTTTTGGAAAGGCTGGATGTTTGGCTACAGGTCTTGGAGGAAGAAGATGATTCCCCTGGTTGTGGGTACTCAACTGCTGCAAACCCGGAGGTGATGAGGACCGACCCAAGAGTTTACACAAATGGTGGACACAGCACTGTGTGTCTGAGCTTTATTGGCTTCTCTGGTCCAGAGAATGGATTCTCTGGTCCAGAATTCTCTGATCCTGAGAAATGTGTCTTGGGACACATTTCCAGCGGACCTCTTAGGGGATGGGGAAGGAACTTTCTTCTAGTGGTGTCCATGACTGAAACTGTCCCTTCATTTTATACTTCTGGAGCAGCTGGGACAGCCCATCTGTCCAAGGGTCTGTCCAGGCACTGCAAGCAAGTGGGTGCTCAACTTCTGCTGCTCCTTGAAGGACCCCAAGTATTTATTGCCCTTTCCTGGGAACTTTCTTCATTATTATTGAATTTCTGATTAGAAAGAGCTGTTTGCTCTGGCACCCTCTGGTGCTTCCCCAGGGTCTGACTCTCCCCAGCTGGGCTGGTGGCTCTCACTGTAGGATGGTGGATCCCATTACCTCCCCTGCTCCTCCTCCCCTCCAAGGGTTGCAGCCATGTAGCTCCACAATTAAAAGCCATGTACTTTGAAATGAGACTGCAAAAGCTGCTCCCTTTAATGACAGCATCTTTCCAGCACCTTAGAGGAGGCAGCTCAGAGTGTTGCTGGCAGCAGCCACGTGAGGAGTGGGGATGAGCCACCCTGCCATGGTGAAGAGCAGTGGGGAGTGACTTCTACCTTTGAGGGCTTCATTTTGTAGAAGGAGAAGGTGCATAAAGGAGCAGGAATAACCAAGGTGTTAAATTGCACTCCTTCGTGAAATATGTTTATTTTGTAGCCGAGTGACAACTCGCTCGCTGGCTTCTTTGCCATTGCAGAAACCTCTGCTTTGTCACATAAAGGTTCTTGTGACTTTATTAATCGCTGGATGATTTATATAGGGTTAGTTCTCCCTATGGGGGCCCAGAACCCTTCTGGGCTGGTGAGTATAGAGGTTTCAGCATGCCCAGAGATGGTCCAACCAGGAGCCCCTGGATCAAACCCAGCCTTCGGGATTGTTGACTACCCATTTCTGGAGTCAACAAAGCATCTGGCAGTTTTCACTCTGCATGGCTTATCTTTGCAGCCCAGAAAAAAATTCCTTCCTGGGGAAGGATCTGCTGGATCCTTCCTGTCTGGATCTACTGGAGCTGCTGCTGGTCAGCTGAATAGTGAAAACTTGGTGTTAACTGTCTTCTGGGAATGTGATGGAAAGATTTCCAGCAAGTGCTGCATCCTGCCATGATGGGGAAACAGTTTTTTGTTGGAACTTGCAAATAAAGAAATTGGTCACTGAACCTCCCCAGCCTCAACCAGGTAGGGCTGTGTCCCATGGGATTGATGATGGACCAGAGAAACAACCCAGAAGCACTTTGCAAAAGTAAAACCATTGCAGGTGGCTTAAACAGCATCCTGTGACTGCTTGGGAAAACTCTCTTTAGAAGTCATCGTGTCCCTTTGAGCAGGAGGAAGAGCTGGGAGCAGAGGCCAGACAAGTGGGGTGTTCATCTCATGGGCTCTGATTTGCGCTTTAAATTGCTTGTGGTGGGCTTGTCACAGACTGCCAGGAGCCACTCGGGCTCGGCTCTGACACCTTTCATCCCCTGGATGATGGCCTTCTGCTTGCTGGGCTCTTGTCGATGGGGAGAAACCGAGGGAGCAGAGAGGACAGAAGCCCTCCTCCATTTCCCCTGCTGCAGTCCGCCTTGCTGATGGCAGCAGATGTGGGCAGAGAAGATGCAATTAAATATATTATAGGTTATTGGCCCAGCCGGCCAGCAGATGCCCAGGAGATCCATTTAGTGCTGGACTTTTCAGCTCCGGGAGTGATAACGTGGAAGGAAGCGTTGGGTTAATTTGAAAATAGGTCAATGGGATGTAAAGATAACCCCGCAGTCATCTGATTTCAGAGAGAGCCTGCACTGCGCGCGGGAAGGGAATGTATCCCCTGGTTGATTAAAGTACCTATAAGGGGAAAATAGGAGGACAAGAAGCCGCTGTAGATTTATTCTGGAGTAGGCACAGCTGGTGGAGGCAGCTGGCGGAGGGGCGAGCTCGGCGCTTGCATCCGCTTGGATTGAAGCCGCTTCAGCTGCTCCCTCCCAAAGAGACGCCAGGGCTGAGCTGAGGCACTGATCCCGGGTGTGGGGATGGGACATGCCATTGGGTCACCTCCTGGGGCTCCGGTGGCCTTCCTTGGCTGCTCTGGGAGGGGAGGTTTCTCCAGGAGCTGGGATCGAGCGGTTTTTGAAAACGAATCTCTTGGCTGTGCTGGCTGAGAAGGCGGCATTTGTGCTCATCAATTTTATTTGCGTAATTTCAAGCGCCATTAATAGTACATGGCACGAGGAAAAATCAGGGAAATTTCACTCCAGCCATGAGTGAAATTGGGTTTAGTAGAAAATTAGTTGACTTAACTGGCAAATGATGAAAGCTTGAATAAAGAATATTTAAGTAAGAAGGAATGGAAAAAAAAATCCCACCCCCCACCATGGAGGTGCAGCCTGGATTTGCATGATTGGAATATTAAAACCAGTGGGTTTAAGGTGTTTAGGAAGGGTAAGAGGGATAAATGAGGGAGATGCTGTGTTTCAAAGATGCTGGTCCTGCTTTGAGATCTATTCCTGCCTCGCAACCTTGGACCTGGGAGTATAAAGAGACGTGGTAAGTCCCGAACACCTGAAAAGGGGAGATGTGGCAGAATGTGGTGATGAGGAGGAGCTGGGGGAGCCAGACCTGCTCTGCCTTTAGGGTGGAAAGTGTTTTTGGAGGCTTCAGTGTGAGATACACTAATTGCTGTCTCCCGTAGCCCTGTGTCAAGCTTGGTTAAGGCTTTTTAAAATTACAGGTGATTTTGTAACGCAGCGGCTTGTGTGATGTGTACAAGCTAGAGTAGGGTGTGCTGCAAGAGAATTGTTACGGTTTGGGGATTTTTAGGTAAATACGAGGTTTATGGATCAGCTGAGTTGCTCTGCTGCAGCACCAGGTCGGTGTAAATCAGCATTACTGTTTGGCTGTTGACTGAGGAAAAAGCAGCGTGTGTGTGAGCAAATGGGATATTTAGCATTGCATCTCTATAAAATCGTGGAGGTTTTTACTGGCTTAAAAATCCCCCTTCTGCTTCAGCCTCCCTGTCCTCCTTGTTGTCCTTATTTATCATAACTGAGGTGGCAGTTGGAGGTGAGAGCCTTTCTATTCCTGCCATTTTCCCAATCAGCCATGGCATGGAAAATTGTGCAGAAAAGTGATAAAACTGCTGCCTGTTTCCCCCGCGGCTGACCTGGCCGGGCTGCCCTGAGCTGACGCTTATATTCCTTGTGACAAGAGCAATGAAGCAGCTGCAAATGCAGCTCTTTGCCTTAAATTGAAAATCTGTGGTTTTCCTGGCTTTGGAGAACCATGTGGTTCCACATTTACTCGCTCTCCGGAGTCACAGTCATGGGCAGGAGCTTGGGGTGACCCTTCACTGCTCTGAGGTCAGGATGGGGCTGGAAGAAGGACCTTGATGCCTAACACTCAAGGTCTTGCAAGTCAGATCAGAAGAAGAGGGAGGCATGGCCAGGAGCAGACCTTTTTCATACCTATGATGACCAAACAATTTCACTGACCCTTCTGATGATGTTGGTGAAGACTAGTGAGAGATTGGAGAGCAAATGCTTGTGATAACTGTATAACTCGGCTGTTCCCTGGGTGGGAGAGCCATCAATTTCCTCCCCAAACAGCCATGGGATGGATAGATGAAATGCTGTGCATGGATGTAGGTCTGGGCAGGGGATGGGGATCTTATGGAGGTGCTCCTCAGAAGATGGACCTTTGGGCTGCAGGTCCATTTAAACTTCACTTGAGCAACAGAGAAAATTCAGGGCTGGAAAGAGAATTCCCAGGTTCACAAGGGGAAATGCAGAAAGGTGAGGAGAACCAGTAAGAGATGTCACAGAGTGGAGGCACCAAAGCCTGGGAATTTAAAACAGGGCTGGACCTTTTATTCCTAAGAAAAGGGAAAATACTTATTGGGATGACTGGGATAAATTCTCATCTCCAAATAGATGCTAAGAGTAAGTGAAGAGCCCAGAAGAAAACAAAGGCAGACATCTTGCCAGGCAGGAGCTTAGGGTGAGATTTCACACTGTCTGAGCTCAGACTTGCGAAGTAAAACATGAATTCTTCAGCCCTGCTGGGAGGACTGAGAAAAAAATGGGGCAACTGTGTGATGGGGGTCGGGCAGAGCCTGGGTGGACCAAATCAGCTCAATGCTTTGGATTTCCATTGGTCTTTGGGTGTGAGTGCGATTATCAGGGCAAAGATGAGGAATTATTGTCTCTAGGAGATAAAAAAAATGCAAGAACATTGAAACTGAGAGATGGATCGTTTGTATTTCTGAGCAAACTGGCAGTCAGAAATCACAAGTACATGTAACAAGGATTTTTTGAGAAACCTGCTGAAGCTGGAAGGTGTCAGAGGTTTTTTTCTGAGGAGTAGGAAGCGTGGTCCAGACGAGCAGATGGGCTGTCAGGCTGACATCAGTGGTACATTTAGTGGAACAGCTTTGGAGAGAGGGATTCATCGGTTCACAGGGGTAATTGAAAATGGAAGGAGACATGCTGCAGGTTTACCAGCCTTGTATCATGCCAGATTAATCACATATCACCTTGGCAGCAAGGTAACTGATGATCTTGATAAAGAGATTGCAGTCGATCTAGTTTGTCTGGATTTTTGTAATGCGTTTTATCTGCTGGAGGAGGGAAGATGGGCTGAGTACAGCTCTTGTAAGGAACTGACTGAAAATCCACTGAGTGAGACCCAGGGTCTGGCTGCCTTGTTATTATTGAACTATTTCATAAATAGGACAACAAGTTGGGAATTATTAACGAGATGTGAACAACATCCAAGGACAGGCAGGGGCACCAGCATCGGGGAGAATCTGAAGGTGCTTCAGGATGTGGTGGGTATCTGTTAGGGACTGGAGTAAGAGAAACGGTGCATGGTATTTGCACTGGGAGGGAAATGGGACTGGGAACAGGGAGATTTCAGCTAAGCTGGGAGCCTTGCAGGCAGGGAGGTGAAAGATGTGGCTTTACAAGTCTGTCGCTGATGTAGTTGCAATGAAAGCAAACGAAATCTGGTGTCTCCAACAAGAGAGATCCAGGGGAGTGTGTGTGCTGCATGAGGTGCTGGTGAATGGGAATTCCGTGCTGGCTGGGAATGCTGTGTGAAAGGCTCATCATCCAGGTGTGAGGAGCAGGAACTCAGCGAGAACAAGTGCAAAGATGGGCAGGGACCAGGACTCCCCAGAACCTTAGATTTCTGGGCCAAGAAATAGAAGCTGGGGAGAGGAGAATGATCATCCTCCCCCTCCATAATCGGGGGAGCTGGTTGATGGCCCCTGTTAAACACCGGCCAGGGAAATGAGTGTTTGTGGTGCTGAGGTGCTGATGGGTCCCTCCTGCTTTTCCCCAGTGACTTAGGGGTGCCACCAGGACGGGGAAACTGCCCTTTGACCAGCCCTTTGCCTTTCGACCTGATTTACACCGACTACCACGGTCTCCAACAGATGAAGCAGCACATGGGGCTCTCCTTTAAGAAATACAGGTAAGTGAAGCCACTCCCTGCTCTTACTCTCCATTTCATTAATGAACAAGCAAAGACTAATGCTGGTGACCTCAAAGGATAGCCCTCAGGTCCAAGGAGTCAGACCCTTTGATGGCACCTTTGATTTTTGCCTGGCTCTGCCGTACTGTGTCCCCTGCTGCTAAGACACAAGGTGGTCTGCTCACTCCAGAGACATGTGTTTAAGATAAAACCTCATTAGAAAAGACTGAATTGGTCAAAAAAAAAGCCCTGTACATGCTTGTGGGGTGCATATGTGCTTTCAGCTGCTGTGCCTGTAGCAGGGGATGGCCACACCACAGAGAGAAGCGCCAGCCTTTTCTGTTTTCAGACAGCAGAGCCCTGTCCCTGGGTCCTTCGGCATCAAGACAAATGTCATCATCTCCTGGTACATCACCAGGCAGGAAAATATGCGATTTAATTTAGTGCTGATAGTCCTGCTATTTATTACGTTTTCTCCCATCTCTTCCACTATCCTACACAATTTTATTAGAGAGAAAAATGACAAGCAGTGTTATTGCTTTTATTATAAATGCATTTGCTCTCGGATTCAGCTTGTTTTGCTCTTCCCTTGGTTGATGCTCCCCTTCTCTCCTCGGCTGTGTGCTGGTAATGCCTGCCTCAGCATTCCTGGGATATTGGGAAAAGTATTAACAGGTCTTCAGGAGATCCATCATTCTTGCAACTGTCAGGGAGATGAAAGCCCTGCAAAGGGAAATTGCTCATTACAGGAGGGAGCAGTGGGTTGGGAATTGCTGCTTGGGATGTTCTGCAGCGCCTGCTCAGGGAGCAGTCAAGGGATGGGCTGCCTGGGGACCCCAGATATCCCTGGCAGTGGGACGTTCTCAAACTGAGGTCCTCGGGTCCTGTCTCCTCTCCCAGGTGCCGCGTCCGGGTCATTGATACCTTTGGGACGGAGCCAGCTTACAACCACGAGGAGTACGCCACGCTGCGTGGCTACCGCACCAACTGGGGCTACTGGAACCTGCAGCCTACCCAGTTCATGACCATGTTCCGTAAGTGGGGATGGGGACAAGGTTGGGGTGGTTTCGAGGTCTCATGGGCATTGCTGAAGTGGCCCTTGCTTCCTTTCAGAGGTGATGTATGGCCAATGCCCTCCTCCCCAGCTCCACTCCTGCTTCCCCTGCCTGCTTGCTGCCTGCAAGCAGCCCCTGAACCTGCTTGGCCACCTCTTGGACTGTAGAAATACTCCAGGGAGAGAGACCTGGCTCCTTTCTCCATGATGGGTCTCTGGAGCCAGGCTTGTCTCAGCCCCTATGCTGCAATGGGGTCCCCAAAAACATTTGCCCAGCCACATGTGCTAAGGCACATGGAGAATAAGGAGGTGATTGGTGACAGCCAACATGGCTTCACCAAGGGCAAGTCATGCCTGAAAAATTTGGTGGCCTTCTACGATATTGCCGCAACATTGATAGGTAAGGGGAAAACAACAGATGTCATCTGCGTGGAGTTATGCAAGGCATTGGGCACTGTTCCACATGACATCCTGGTCTCAAAACTGGAAAGGCATGGATTTGATGGGTAGACCACTCAGTGGATAAGGAGCTGGCTGGCTGGCCATGCTCAAAGGATTGCAGTCAATGGCTCAATATCCAAGTGGAAGCCAGTGACGAGTGGTGTTCCTCAGGGGTCAATACTGGGACCAGTGTTGTTCAACATCTTTGTTGGAGATACGGACAGTGGCATAGAGTGCACCCTCAGTAAGCTTGCTAAGGGGAGATTTAGATTAGATATTAAGGAAAAATTCTTTACCATGAGGGTGGTGAAGCACTGGAACAGGTTGCCCAGAGAAGCTGTGGCTGCCCCATCCCTGGAAGTGTTTAAGGCCAGGCTGGATGGGGCTTTGAGCCACCTTCTCTAGTGGGAGGTGTCCCTGCCCATGACAGGGGGGTTGGAACTTGATGATCTTTAAGATTCCTTCCAACTTTAACCATTCTGTGATTCTGTATCTTCTCCCCTTTGATGTCCACAGCTCACACCCCTGACAACTCCTTCATGGGCTTCGTCTCAGAGGAGCTCAACAAGACAGAGAAGCAATTCATCAAGTCCAACAAAGTGAGCAGCATGGCAGTGGTGTATGGGAAGGAGGCCAGCATCTGGAAGGTAGGTGTTCTTGGGGAGCACCCCAACAGGCAAGGACACTCATAGGCAGAGCTGGGGGGTAGCAGCAGCCTCTGGCTCTTACTCCAAGCTTTTGAAGCACGGATCTTGGTGTGTTAGTAGAGAAACCTCCTTGTCCCCTTTGTAGAGGGGAGGCTGAGGCTGCTGCAGTGATGTGGCATGTCTGGTGCCTCTGAGCAAAGAGGGCAGAGGCTGGTGAGACTCTATGCCCTGCTCTTTTCTCTGGAGGATGCTTCCTCCCAACAGGCTGCTTAGACTGAGAATTTCATGTCAATGAATTTATATATTAATGGCAATGATTGCCCTTAGGTGGTTTCCTGTGTTGTGATGGGAATGGTTGGTCTCTGCTTTCAGGTACTCTGAGAAAGAGGGTTGTGCTGCCCTTCTGCCCGCACCTTTAATACCTGGGGGAGAGGGGTGCGCAGCAGCTGGGGGGGCTTGCTCCACCTTGGTGGTGGCTGGTGCTGGGCCTTGGGTAGGACTCAACACTTGGCCATGTTTGATACATCCTGGTTTAGGCCACCTCCAGGCCAGAAGGTGTAGGGTAAAACCCTTCACTCTCTTCCCCAGTCCCAAACTGCTCTGCCAGTGAGCTAAAAAAACAATATCCCAGCCCCCCTGATACAACTTCCCTGCATCTTCTGTGGTGGCCAGGCCATGTATACACTATCTCCTCTCTTGTCTAGAACTACCCAGCTGCTTTTCCTTCCAGGGCTGAAAAAAACAAACAAAAAAAAGGAGCTAATTCTCACTGTCTCTTGATTTATTTATTTTATTTTTTCCCTTTCTGCCACCTCCTGGGGCTGTTCCAGTTGCAGGTACTGTACTGCACCAGCTGCTGCTGGGCTTTACCTCCACACATCTTCCTGTGAGGGACAGGGTTTGCTGGAGTTGACTTTGTTTCATCATGGGCATGGTCCTCCTGAGCTGCTTGAGATCAGTGGGGGTTCATGCAGTCTGGGGCTGTGTCCTGTCCCCATCCCCACCTTTCCTCATTTAGAGAGGCTTTAAGGCAAAATACAGAGTTTTCTCTAATTATAGAGTCACAGAATGTTTTAGGTTGGAAAGGACATTAAAGATCATCTAGTTCCAACCCCAGTTCCCCATTTATACCTCCTTATTCCCTCCTGATCTCTGCTTTTTCGGGGCTGTTGCCACCCTGGAACAAGGTGAAAATGCAGGATCCAAAGGATAGTCCCTTTGTGATTTTTCCAAGCAGAAAAATTCTGCAGTAGAGAAACAGTTAAAATGGAAGGCTGCTTTGGACAGCAAAAGGAGGAAAAGCTTCTGAAAGAAGAAACCCCTTGATTTTCCAAGGTAGTGAAACAGGATTAACCTTAGCAAGGAAATCCTGGGGACTTGTTAATTGGAATAAGAGGCTATTAGCAGGTTCTGGTCTTTGCAAATGTCCCTCTGAATTCCCTTTGAGAGGTCCAGGACATGTATCCAAGGAGGGTGTGGGATGGGCTGAAGCACCATGAATGCTCCAGGACAGTGGTTTGGGAGTTAAATCTCCCCCTATAACCATGTTGGGGGGGGTGGGGGTGGGTCAGCCCCATCTTCTGGTGGGGTTCATGCCTCTACTTTCCTCCCCAGGGCAAGGAGAAGTTCCTGTCTATCCTGAACAAGTACATGGAGATCCATGGCACGGTTTATTACGAGACGCAGCGGCCGCCCGAAGTCCCGGCGTTTGTGAAGAACCACGGGCTGCTGCCACAGCACGAGTTCCAGCAGCTGCTGAGGAAGGCGAAGGTGGGCAAGAGCCAGCCGGGACCCCTGCTAACCAGCCAGCGTTGAGGACTCAATTGCCTTGAGAAATAAAACCTAATTAAAGGAGGAGGCGGTGGGGCTGGGGGGAGCGAGGCCGTTATCTGCGCTCCTCCCAGGCTTGCAGGCTCTATCAGCCGGGCTAATTAGCCAGGAGCCGAGCAGAGCACATCGTTTCAAATCAAGATGTGGCTGATGAGTTTCTCCTTGCAGACTGTCCGCAGATGGAGCACAAAGTTTCCTGATTAATTCATTTATTGCTAAGTGGGGTGGGTTGTTTTTTTTTCCCCTCCCTATGGCTGTAATAAAAATAGACAGGATTCTCGGAGCGAGCGGGCGGGCACATCCCAGTTGCGTTCAGCCAGGGTCTGGGGGAAATGCTGGTGGTTTTCCAGTCCAAATGGCTTTGGCAAACCAATATTTTTCCATCCGGGGCCAGTACAATGGTTGTAACCACCGTGGGGAGACTTGTGGCTCCTGAATACCTCCTTTCTTTGCACAAGTGGGCTGTGAGCCATGGAGAAGGGGCAGGTTTTTAGCAGTTATCTATGGGGAGCTCCGCATGGAGCCGCCGTAAATGCTTGGTGCGCAGGACCAGAGCAGCAGAGAAAGGATGCTGGTGGGTTATTTGGGAGAATTTCCCATGGGGTTGGCTGTAATCGCTCACCAGCACGTGGGTTTCTCCCTTGCAGCTCTTCATTGGCTTTGGGTTCCCCTACGAGGGTCCTGCCCCGCTGGAGGCCATCGCCAACGGCTGCGTTTTCCTGCAGGCGCGTTTCAACCCCCCCCACAGCTCCCTCAACCACGAGTTCTTCCGCGGGAAGCCCACGTCGAGAGAGGTGAGTCTGGTGGGAGGAGAGTGGGTGGGCAGGATGGAGCCGCCTTTCCACCGGGGTTTGGGCCAGCCCGGGGAATAGCAGTTGCTAAACTGAGATGGTTTTTGGAGCGGGTGAGATTTTTCTCCAAGTGCAGAAGTCCAGACACCTGCAGGTGGGGTCTCTTCTCCCATCCTTACATCGTCTCCATCCAGAGTGTTCGGATGCAAGAGGCCCTGCTGTGGGTCTGCAGGTGGCTTCTGCAGACCACAGACCCCAGCTCCATCCCCATCAGCCCAGGTCCACACAGAGTCCTTACCCTGCTCCCAAGCTGGGATGATGCTCCCCTGTTCATCCTGTTGGACACCCAGAGGGACACCAGAACCTCCATGGTGTTGCAGGGGTGCAAAATCCCTCCCAGGCTTGTCCGCCACTGGGGATTCAATCTAAGTGAAGCCGGAACTCTTTAAAAGTTAAAGGGTTGAGAAAATTGCCTCTTTTATTATTAATGAAATGGATAATGCAGTGCAACCCTCGCTCTCGCTGAGCAGGGCTTTGCTGGGGGGCTGTGCTGGCTCAGCTCTGCCACAGCCCAGCTCAGCAGGTGGGTTTGGGGGATAGGGCTGTCCTGCACCCCCATGTCTGTCCCAGGCACCCCCTTAATTAGCTGTGGGTGTCACCACCCATCCTGGGTGGGTGCTGGGGTAGTGCTTCAGCCAGGAACCAGGAGGGCAAGTGGGGACAAAGGCTGTGAAATGCCCCAGGATGTTTATACACCAGAGGGGAAGGAGGTGATCAATCTGTTGGCAAAGAATGGGAAAGGACGATGAGCTGGAGAAGGAAACAGAGAGCATACACTGTTCTCCCACCTCCAGCTGGCAGGCTTTCAGACCCCTCTTCAATGTTCTGTGGTGCCCCTGAAACACCTCCTCTGCTCAGCATCCCCTCCTGTCCCTTTTCCCCTTCCCCAGATCTGTGCTCTGGGTGCCTTGCAGCAGCTCAAGGGCTGAAACAAAAGAGGTGTATCCCCCAAAATTGCCTGGTGAGAGGTGGGTGGCCACGGGGTACCAGTGTGTGGAGCTGCCTGTGGCCTTGGGCTAATGAGCCTTCCTTCCAGCACCTTTTTCTTCTGCTGTCAGGCTTCCCCTGCTTTCTGTGGTGATGGGTTTTCTCTCTGCCTTGTTTCTGGAGCTGGCAAACCTAGGAGATATGGTGCTTTCCCAGAGCTTTGCTGTTTTGGTCTATTTTTGCCGTTCCAGACCCACGAACAGCTTTGGCCAAGGTTAGATGGTACCCGTCTTACAGAGGTGGGGACACTGAGGTCTGTGGAGGCGATTTCAGTGTTCATGGGAATGGGGCATCTCAACCCACCTTGAATTTTAGAGTATCAGCCTGATGTTGAGGGGCGACTGGGTTCAGAGAAAACCTTTTTCCAGCACATCTCTCTGAGCAGTGGTTTAAAACCCAACGTGTCTGTGCCTGAGCCTGTTGCTCCTCTCAGCTGTCACGTCTGTGGGCGGTAGACAGCAGCTGTTGTGGCAGGGGCTGCAGAAACCAGCTCCCACTGCTGTGTTTTTTAGGTGTCCTCCCAACACCCATATGCCGAAGACTTCATCGGGAAGCCGCATGTGTGGACTGTCGACTACAATAACTCTGAGGAGTTTGAAGCTGCTGTCAAAACCATCATGAGGACCCAGGTACAGCTCAGAGGAGGGATCTCCCCATGGCTGGCTTTGCTGGGACAGATAGCAGCAGTGGTTGCTGGTGCCTGGCTCTCCCTTTTGAGCATGAATTGCTTTTCCTTCCTTGTTTCCCCTTGGAAATTGTTTACATGTGCAGAGCAGATATCCTCCTCTCCTGCAGCTTCAGGGGGACTTGTCTTCTTGCCTTGCTTTGGTGCCTAGCATCCTAAGTGTTTGCCCAGGGCAGCTCCATGCCCTTGAGGAATCCCCTGGGAATCCCAGAACAAGGGGAAGCTGAGATAAAGGAGGTGGGGTTTGGGAGCTGAGATAAGTTTTGGGAAGCTGAGATAAGGGAGGTTGAGGTTGGAGAAGTGCCACAGTGCTGGGACCTGTCGTGAAGCAAAGATAAACCCGGAGAGCATCTCCTTGTGAAGTACCCTGAGAGCCACCGAGCTCTGTGCCTGCCATTACCCTATTTCGCTGTTCATCCTTATCATTCAAATTGAGCAAATTGATAGGAATAGCCCCAGGAGTTGCCTCTGTGAAAGATGAAGGGATGTAAGGAACAGGGGGGAATGTGGGGGTCCCTTGGGAAGGCAGCACTCCTGCTGTGCCTGCCCTGGAAACGCTTCCTCGTGAATATTTACCTCCTGCCCTGTGGCAGGAACCTTTCAAGTTGTCCAAATTATTAAAGTCAATTTTCCTGGAGGGGAGAAAAGTGCTGATCTCCGTTTTGCTTGGCATTTGCTTTGCTCGGGATGAGCCGTCCCCCCATGAGGATGAGGATGGGCTGTGCAACCAGGGCTCTGCGCTGGGCTGCAGGGTCTGCGGTGCCAGGTAGGATTTTGGGAGGACAGGAGTTGATGCTGGCCAGAGAGGTGTCATGTTTGCTTTTCCCTGCGGTGGGAGATGACTGTGACAGTCTGGGGACTTGATGTGGCTGATGTGGCCGCACCGCTTGCCCGGGTCTCACACCTTATGGTGGGTGGTTGCCACAGCTCCTCACCTCGCGCCGATTTTCACTGCGAGTCTGCAAAGACCGAGCAAACCCAAGTTCGGGAAACAGTTGTTGTTTTGCACATTCATTCCGGTATCTCGATTAAAATTAAATTAAAAATAATTACATCCCTGCTGCTGTGCTGCCGGGCCTGCTGTCGGCGCTTGACCCTCCACCATCTGGGCTGGAGAGATGGCCCCAAAGCGAAGGCAGCGTCGGGGGCGGGTGGACAGGAGCTGCCAGTGTTTCAGGAGAGGGAAGGAATTTTTCCAGAAAGGAGAAAGAAAATAGCAAAGCCTGCTGCTATTAAAATAATTTAAAAATGGTTGGAGAATTAAGGGGGGAGGAAAGGAAAGGGCTGTGCTGGCTCCTGAGCAGCTGTGTTGTGCTGCAATCTCAAATGGTTGTACACCAGGGCATTTGGATGCTTAATGATAATTCTGGTTAAAAAAAAAAGAAGAGAAAAAGGATTTTAGGACAGGGTTTGGTGGCATGATGGGCACCAGGCAGGAGGAGCTGGTGTGGGGGACCTGCTGTTGTCATCTCCACTCTTCTCCCCATTCCCACTCTTCATGTAAATGCAGCTGCGGTGCAGTCACAACACATCCTGCATCCCTGCCTTAATTAACGTTTCTTCAGTTGCTAAACAGCTGATGGGAGGGTGGGGGAAGCAGAACTGGACCAAGGGTGTCAGTTATGCCCACACAGCATCCTGGGGTGGCTGCTCCCTGTTTGCCATCCCAGTGAGACACCACCTACAGTCCGATACACTCTGTCTCTAGCAGGAGCATGGAGCAGTTAAAGCTGCCACCCACCTCTGTGGCACCAGGGACCCTGAGGTTTCCTCCTGTGAAGCATCCCAACCTCGACTGTAGGGAGGTTGAAGTCCTAAATTTGCCTCAAATTAATAAAATTAGGCGCTGATGTCCAGCGTGCATTGAAAACAGGCAGTCACTTTGAAGAGAAGTTATTCCTTCCCACCAAGAAGTGCTGGGTTAATCCCACCACTCTCCCCTCTCGGGTTTTTTTAAAGTTGTTATATGAATCCTCCCAAAGCAGAGGAGGGAGGGGGTGTGAATAACTTACAGCAACTTCTTTCACAGAATCACAGAATCTTCATGGTTGGAAGGGACCTCTGCAGTCATCAAGTTCAATCATACACACACACAAAGTCAAAAAACACCAAAAAACCCCACGAAATGAATCACCCAAGCCAACAATCTCGGCCACTAGAGCATGCCCTGAAGTGCCACATCTGCACGTTTCTGAAATACCTCCAGGGATGGTGACTCCACCACCTCCTTGGACAGGCTGTTCTACTGTCTGACCACCCTCTCAGTGAAGTAATTCTTCCTAAAATCTAATCTAAACCTCCCCTGCCGCAACTTCAGACCTTTCCTCCGGTCCTCTCATTATTCCCTTGGGAGAAGAGATCACCACCCACTTCTCCACACCCTCCTTTCAGGTAGTTGCAGAGGGCAAGGAGGTCTCCCCTCAACCTCCTCTTCTTCAAACTAAACTTCCCCCGCCCCTTTTCCTCCTTTTTATCTTTTATATAGAAATGTCTGCTTTATTAGAGATGCTGTCAAGGCAATTAAGCTGAAAACCTGACCTACGGTACAGGTTTAAAAGCCTTATTATGGGCTTTGGCTTCAGGAATCCCTTGGTATCTTGTCTTTAAAGCACTGTTTATTACAGCAGGAATTAAAAACAAGGGCATTAGCAGGAGCAGTGGCAGGAAACTGGGGGCTGGGCAGTTCAGTGGTGCTGTTCCCAGCCACCTTCTGGAGCTCTAAGAAACTATTTAACTGACTTTTTATTATTTTTTTTTTTCTCTGAAGACAAAATAGTGTGTTTTGTTATCAGAATATCAAACAAATTTGTCTGTGTCTCAGAACAATCAATTTACTTTTTTTTTCAGTCAAAGCATTTCATTTTGATGTTACTGGAATAAAATAATATGGTTTTGTTTCCCTTCTGCCTGCCTTTGTTTCAAAATGCCCTGCCAGTTTCTTGAAAGGAAGGCTTGTATCTGAAACAATGCGATTCCCTTTGCTTCACCAACCCAAGCAGATTGCTGGACCCAAAGCACAGCATTTCTTCCTTCGTTGGCAGGTGGAAACACTGGAAATTGAAAACTGACCTGAAACTTATATTATTTTTCTCCTTTTTATTGTTGTTGTTGTTGTATGGCTGTAAAAACACTTATCCCACAGCTTTAGTTTTGCATCTTCCAGGCAAAACTCAGTAAAACATTTTGGGGGGATATGGGATATTGTGGGAAGCATCTTCTATATAAAACTCAGTAAAACATTTCTGGGGGATATGGGATATTGTGGGAAGCTGTGAGAATATTTCCTTTGCTCTGCCACCAGCTTTTCCCAGTGGAAACCATGCCATGCCGGGTGCTGGGAGCCAGGAGCTGGGGTGCTGGGAATACCTCAATGGCTTTGGGAGATGTTCTAATGAACCTGGTGGTCATTCTGCTATGGTCAAGCTGATGAACAAGCTCACCCTGGTTTAGAGCATCGTGGCTCTGGGGGATTTGCTGGTGCTTTGGATATATTTTAGCATTACTTTGGGGCTGCCCCATCCTGCCAGGTCACTCGTATGTGGCTGTGCTGCCATCCTGATTTATATCATGGGCTCTGAGGGCTACAGCTTGAGGTGGGGATGGGCTGTCCCTGCAGCCACAGCCCTGCCCCGGCTCCTTTAGTGTGTTTGGAGCCAGCTGGGGCTGCTGGCAGCGACTGGCCACCTTATTTGTACAAATAAAGCAGTTGAGATGCAACCAGCATCCCTCACCAGCCTAAATTTGCTTGAAAGAAACTTCTGGAGAGAGATCTGAGTCATGGCTTGGGTTTGCAATCCAGGTGTTGTGGGGTTTTTCACAAGAAAAGCCCTTGTGCTCCTTTCCCTCATCCTTTCAGAGGTAGCACCCGCTCCAGGTCACCCTGCAACTGCTGGGGAAGGTTTTTGACAAGCTGTGTCTCTGACATTCATCTCCCTTTAAAGCAGCTTTGGGTTTCCTTGGCAGCTCACATCCCTGACCTATTTATAAGGAAAATTGAAATCGTGGAAGCACCAAACCCCTCTACCCCAGGGATCAGCACAGTCACACGGGGCTAAGAGACAAATTGCATCCCCCGCAGGGACAGGTGATGCTGGGAGGATTGTCCCAGTGATGGATTATGGCCGTTAGCCAGAGGTTAGAGGCTGGAAAAGGAGAGAGGTTTTTCAGGCACCACCATTTTCTTGGCCTTCAGCTTTTTCCATTGTCGAAAATGGTCCTCGCACAAGCAATTTAATAGACCCAATATTCTGGTGTAGTGAAGGGAGAAGGCTTCATTATATTAAAGTCAAACATACAGGAATATAATGGAAAATTATACATTTCAGACTATGCTTGAAAGAGTGGCATATTAAACATCACAGTGAAAATAGCTGGTTAAAGTGTTCCCAGCCTGCTGTTACGTGCTGGCAGAGAATTGCATTGTTTTTCTACTTATTTGTCTGATGATGTTTGGATATTATTATTTTTTTTTCCCCTCTTCAGTGAGGGGGGCTTATTGTTCTCTTCAGCTCTGGGATTCCTGCTGGGGACTATGTAACCAGGGCTCTCTTGGCTGTATCCCCATAGGGCAGCAGTCACTCCCCATTTGGCTGATGGAGAGCACTGGGGCTAGTTGGGCACAACCTGGGTTTGCTGTGCTGTGCCATGCCTTTGCTCTGGCTCTGTGTTCCCCACCAACACATGGGGGTAAAGGATGGCAAAATCCATTTTCACCACTTCTTCCCCACTCCCTCCCAGTGCATCCTGTGTTCCACCGGGCAGCGGGATGCTGTGGTCCCCACCTTGGAGCCCCCACCACCTCCCTCCTGGGGCTCCGGGGAGATCCTGAGCTCCCAGTGCAAGGAGCAGCATTAACAACGTGGCTGTCAAGAGGAGGCTAAACCCGTCAGATTTTAATTAAACAATTATCTTCCTGAAATTGGCGTTTTCTCTCAGTCCTGGGTGCATAAGCTGAATCCTAACAAGAGCTGGAGAGAGGATCGGGGGGAGGGAGAAGCTCTGGGGGAATCCCTGGGGAAGAGAGGGGGCAGGTGAGGGTGCCAGGGCTGGATGAGAGGGGGCTACAACCTCCTGATGCCCCCCCTCTAGCAGCCTACAGGCAGAGGGGTTTGCCCCTGGAGTATAATCTCCAGGTATACGTTGCAGGGAAGCTCTCTGCCTCCATCCCACTGGGTATCGTGGTTGTATTTTGGGGAGAAAGAGCCCGTTTTACAGAATTACATCTGCACCATGCCTGGCATAACGGGGTCCTGGGAAAAGCCCCTGAGTGTTGCAGCCATCAGGGCAGTGGTAAGATGAGAATGAGCATTGGTGATGCTGAGTTAGGGCAGGTTTGTGTCCCTTGAGTAGGTGCCAGGCAGCCCCCAGCCTGGCACAGGCTTTGTGTGACCGAAATGGGCAGTTTTGCTTTGTGAAGGACTCTGCCCTGGTTAACCGAGAGCCCATCAGCAATTCAGAGGCAGAATCACTGCCTGTCATCGTGTCGTCCCTGATTAGCGTGCACATCTGTAATTAGATGGAGCAGCTGTGATTTCCAGCCCTGCTGAGCTCTCAGGTGGGATATTTATGGCAGGGAGATGCTTAGAGGGATCTTCTCGTCAGACTGAGCCTTTGAGGTTGGGTTTGACAGCTACTTCAAAAGGAGATAGCTATTTTGGAGGTGCAGAGCTCAGAAAATAGAAGAACCAGTGTTTTCCAGGTGAATTATCTTTGGGATGTTTTTGCTTATAATCCTTCTTTTGCATGAAGCTCTGCAGAGATGCACAGCAGGCAAAAGGCGGGGGGGGAGGGGAGTGGGTATCCTCGTGCCAGCCCCTTCCATGCATTGATGTCCTGTAGCTCATGTAACATGTCTGGAAAAATAAGATTGTGCAGAAAAATCCGTCTTCCCAGGGCAAAAAGTTCCTTAAAAAATAATTTGTTCCAGAGGGAAGGGTTGCATCAGTGAGGCAGCCCTCCTGGTAATGCTCTTCTCATGGGGAAAATCACCACTGACCCTGGGGCAGTGGCCATGCACTGGCCTCACTGGAGGACGGTGAACCCAGCTGCCTCCTCCTGCCTGCTCCTACCTGTGAGCCCTGGAACCTGTGCTGCTGGTGCCAGCGACACACTCGTTTGGGGAATGCTGCTGAGCCACTGTGAGGGGGCTGATTCTCAAGTGCTTTATGGCTGGTGAAGTTTTTCCAGTCCTAGTTTTGTGCCCTGCTTGCTTTGGTGGACAGACACGAGCCATGGGCTTCAGTGGGTGGGGAGAGCCCTTGCCTGTGGCACTGCTGTCCTGTGCCACTGAAGGCTCAGGAGAAGGACAAGACTGTCCCCTCTTGCTTCCTGTGCTCTGCTCTTCCCCCTTCACAGGTGGACCCTTACCTGCCTTACGAGTACACCTGCGAGGGGATGCTGGAGCGGATCCATGCCTACATTCAGCACCAGGTTGGGGAGCATCCCTGTCCTCCCTGAAGGAGCATTCCTTTTCTCCTGGACAACTATCTCTGTTCTCTTTGAGGGACCATCCCTTTTCTCCCATGGCTCCATCCAGGTTCTCCTGGGTGACCATCTCTGTTCTCTTTGAGGGACCACCCTTGTTCTGCCATGGTTCCATCCCTGTTGCCCTGGGCAAGTAACCACTGACCCAGTGTAGCTCCTCAGCAATAGACCCCGAGTCTCAGCCCTGTGGGGTTAGCAGAGAGCACCAGGACATGGGTCAGAGGAGATTTGTCATGAATCAAAGGTGCTGATCGGGGGGTTGGCAGAGGGTGGCTGGGGGTTGTGGGGCTGGGTCATGGCCTTTCTGCTGCAGAGAATAAGGCAGCACTGTGAGAAGAAGATGAGGCTAGTGCCTTCATCTCCCACCACCAGAGATGCTATCCATGTATGCAGGTGACCTCAAGCTGAGGGGCAAACTCGGCAGCCCAAGTGTCCTCTGGTCCCACCAGCAGCCTCCTTTCCTCATCTCTAAACTCTTCCTCTGTCCTTCTGGGCATGGACCTGTTGTTTTCTCTCCCACTAGGATTTCTGCACCACATCGTCTCCTCCTCCGCCTCCCAAGGACCAGAGTCCTGCTATGCAAAGCCCTCCAAGCCCACTGGTCCTGTCCTCCAATGCCACTCACCTGGTGTGGTCCCCCAGTGCCAGCCGGGACCCCCAGACCTGGCCACCAGTGGACTCGCTGCAGGTGTGGGTGTCGGAGACCCAGCACTCCTGCACAGAGACGTGCCGGCGGCGTGGGCTGGTCTGTGAGCCCACCTTCTTCAGGTTCCTCAACAAGAAGGAGGTCTTTCTCCAGTAAGTTGTGAGCTTCCCAGCGAAGTGGTGGTGGGGGACATCAGCCAGATGGTGCTCCCCCTGCACCCCCCATCCCCAGCACCCATTTTCCTCATGTTGTCCCTCCTAAAATCCCATTGAGGTGCCTTCATGCCCAAGGCGACGTAGGCAGGACGCTGCCTGCAGAGCAGCCTGTTGCTTGCACGTGTTGGCCTTGACCAGCATCGTGCTTCAGAAGGCACCAATAGCTTTTCCAGGCACGTTTCCACCTCTCTCCCACCCCGTTCCTCTCTACCTCCTCCGTTCTCTCCCCCTTTCTCTCTTTTTTTTAATGTCTTTCTCTATAAAACTGCATTTTGAACACACAGCGGTGAAGTTTTAATAGAGTATAAATCTGCCACCGGGCTCTGTGCTGCTCTGTGGGCAATTAAAATGCGAGCATTACCATTGCTGTCACGCTGGTCAGGCAGGCGATGGGAGTCCCACTGACATTTTTATATGATAAATTAGAGCTGGGGCTTGGATTTCATTCTCTCCCCGCTGTGTCCCACTCCAGACCTTAAAAGCAGCTGGTTCAGGGACTCACTGGTTGAGCAGGGCTGGTGGGAGAGCAATGCTGCTTCATCTGCAGGCGGGGACATGGGTGGGAGGAAGGGGATGCTGAGATCCACACTGGGCATTTCTGCTGCTCTTCGTGGTGTGCTTTTGGGCTGCACGGCTGAGTTGCAAGGGTCACCCCATCCTCCATAGTGTGTTGGGCTGGTGACAAGCATTCATGTGTAGCCAAGAGGTGCCAAACGTAGTACTTACGGTTCCTGGTGCAACCAGCAGAGATCTGCCCAACGCTTAGCGAAGGAACCTCCCCAGGAAGGACAGAACATCACTAAAATCCCTTTGGTGAAACTCCAGGCAGCCTCCCTACCTGAAATGACCCATGTTTGTCTTTGTTCCCAGGCTCAGCATCACCTGCGACAGCACTGAGTACGAGATGAACCATCTCTACCCGGCAGTGGCTGAGAACGTCCACGAGTGCTACCTCCAGAAGGAGCCGCTGCTCTTCAGCTGTGCAGGCTACAACACCAAGTACCGGCGCCTCTGCCCCTGCCGTGACTACCGCAAGGGACAAGTGGCTCTGTGCAGGGACTGCTTGTGACTTGGTGTCCCCACCTCCGTGTTTGCGACACACAGCGTGCAACGAGTGGCTTTTTCTCAAAGCTTCTGCAATAGCCAAGGGAGGTGGGACAGGTCCCTCCCCCGGCGGGTGAGCCGGGGGTGTCAAACTCTGGGGGTTGTTTCGTCCACCAATCAACTGTGAATGACCATGTCCTGACCTTTGGTTTCATTTTCTTCTCGAGGAGCATCGTCCAACCACATCCAAACCCACCTGGACCTGGTGGTGCTGGGATGAGGTGGCGGGGAGAGGGGGACTGGGGACACTCTTCCTCTCCTCTGGCAATGGGACAAGCCACCAGCAGACTGCAGTTTCAGGGTTTTCATCCTCTTCAAGCATCCTATGTTGTTTTATTTATTGATTTATTTTTTTTTAACCTTTCCCCCTAACAAGTGGTAAATTAAAGGGGAAGCAACACCCAGCCCTTCTTTGGGAGTCATTGAGCAGAGCTGTGTTGGGGGGCGAGGGGAGGGGGCTGCTGGTGCCCACCTTGGCTGTAGCAGGGGGAGGACAAAGCCCAAGGAGAGCAGTTGGGTTGGATGGACACAACGAGTACCCACAGGAAGAGCTGTTGAGGGCTGGATGGCACCTCCCCAGGAAGCAAGGGGTGGGATGGGGCTGGAGAGGGCTCTGGGGAAGGATGCTGGTCCCCGAGGTGGTGCTGCTGGCGGGGTGGAGTTGCCTGAAGTGATATCCTCCCCAGCCCCAGGCCGATACCTGTCCTGCTGGGCTGTGCATGGACCTGTGTGTCCACCTGGGGACTGAGGCATTGGAGCGGGTGGCAGGGGCACAGGGGCTGCCCAGGGTTTGGATGAGGGGGCAGGAAGGACGAGGTGCTGGAGCATCTGGAAAGAATAACCAATGAGCACAGATCAAGGCCAAAAGCAGTATCATGTCTCTGCACGCTCCAGGGAAGAGGTGAGCTCTAAACAACTGTCTTCCATGCGTGTTCTTTGCTTCCTTAATGTTGTTTTGTGCCATCCATCTCACTTTAGGAAGAGTTTTCACTGCTGCCAGTGTTTCCCCTTCTGGCACGTCCCCGTGCTGGCTGGGGTGAGCTGGTTTGGTTTTGTAGGGTTGCTCACCAGAGCAAGGCTGCCAGTGTGTTGCTGTGAAGCCCTTCTGCTGCTTGGAAACATTCTGTGGTGAGACTCCTGCATCCTATAAAACATGTGGCTTGAAAGTTTTGGGATGGAGACTCTCTCCCAGCCCTTCCCTGCATAGAAGAGCTCCTAGCCTGGCCGGCAAGGGGGGCTGGAGGGGTGGCAGCTTGTCCTGGTGGTGTCACTGCAAGGTCCAAGGCCCTGGCAAGCTTGTCCTCCCCAGCTTGAGGTGACTGATGGAGAGCAGGATGAGTGTGTGAGGTCTCCCCCATGACTCAGCCACTCACTGGAGCTGTGTCACATGGCCCTGGCACATCCAGCCTGTCCTCCCCGTGGCTCGGTGGCTTGCAGCTGGGTGTGGGGAGAAAATTCCATTCCTTCAGCTGGGTAACAGCATCAGGCAGACCCCAGCTCTCACCCTCTCTCTGCTGTGAACCTGGGAAGGGGGACACCACATGGTGCTTGTGTCCTCTGGGCATCCCTTCAGATGAGCCCCGAAGCCCATGAACCCACCGTGGTGAGACCGGCCGCATCCTGCTCCAGATGAGGTGGGAGCTGGAGCTGCTGCCATTATCCCAGAGTAATTTGTCATCTTCAGTGCAAAATTGTGTAGGCAGCCTCCATCCTGCCTGTGATGCCAGACAAGGGGAAGGATTGATTAAGTAATTTTTGTGTCTTGCAGCCAGCATGTGTATAAATAAAAGCAGCGCAAACCTCTCCTGGCAGAGCTGATCAGCAATACCTTGTGCCTTGCTGTGGCACCTTTCATCTCGCTCTCAAAGCATCCCCTGGCACAGGGTCCTGTGCCACTCGCCCCAGCTGCTGTGAGCGCTGGGCGGGCAGGAGCTGGCCCAGGAGAGGCACGGGGGATTTGCGAGCAGGAATCACCAGCAATTCACTTGCCGGGGTTGTAAGGACCACATAAAACCTGGTTTTATAGGAGATGTAAGTGAGCTTTAAAGAGGAAGAGGCTTGGGATGCCTCTTGAGGCAGTGCTTGTTGCACATCAGCTCCCTGGGCAGCTTTCTCCTCCGGTTCTGCTCAGCTGCTTTTAAAATAGCCTTCACCTTTCAGCAGCCCAGCGCCTGCCTCCCACCGCAGAGAGTCCCAATTATCCCCTGGCAGGAGCATTTTTCTCCAAGCTGAAATAAAAGGCGGCTCACTCACCTTTGCCGCTGTCATGGGAAATAATGATCTGTCTGGAACCTTGTTGGATCTCAAGCCAGCCTGTAAATTTGGGTGATGGGGCTGAGCGATGTTCTGGTATTGCCTGTCATGTCTCAGCCCCATCAGCAGGACTTGGTGCCCCCCTGAGGATGCTGCCTGGGGAAAGGGCTCTCTTCTTGGCCCGTCGGTGATTGCACATCACTCGTGGGTGCGGGATGTAACAGGGGACTGGAGTGTGGGTGCTCAGGGCAGCCCCCCCTTCCTTGTCCTGCATGGAGCCCCAGCGACTGGGAGCAGGGGGATGCTTTGGTCTGTAAAACCCCTCATGGGGACTTGGCTGGTTCAGTAACGCCAATGCTGGGTATTAACAGTGAGTTTTGGGTGCAGAATTGGCACCAATTTGTTATGTTGAGGGTGTGTGTACCGGGGCTGTGTTCACCTTGGGGTGTATCAGCAGCGCTGTTATTCCTGGACACCCCGTCACAGAGGTGGCAGCAAGGGACAGAGCCGCTGGGCCAGCAGCAGCTCCCGAAGAAGCTGGCTTAAAAGAAAAGAGGTTTTGTCATCAGTTTTTTTTTCTCTGTCTGTTTCTGGCCCTGGCTCTGCCTGAGCGATGGCTGGAGAATCCTGCTGCCTTCCCGAGCTCTTGCCCATGCAGGTCTCCAGCGCTTGCCCTGGTCTCCCCAGCCAGTACACATTTCTATCTGGGCAATCTAAGGATGATACATTAAGTTCATTTTTTATTAAGTGGGAACATGGAAAAGATTTAAAGGGAAGCTGAAGCACTGCCATATGAAAGAGATTCTAATTACCGCAGCTAATTACCAAGAATAAATCCCCAATTGGGAGGGGTAGAGAGGGGGAAACACTGTCAAAACTACAAATAAAGTCAAACAATTAAAAATCAAATGAGGAGCTGTCAGCTACACCCTCCAACTGCGGGTTGGATGGGACAGTTTATTTAAGAACTGAGGCATATACATGGGGATACCCTGGGGTCTGCTCAGGAGGGGACATGGACCATCTATCTGATGGCATCTCTGGTGCTATCGCAGTGCATAGAGCCTCCTGGAAGGTGATTTTTTTAAGCTGTTTTCCTCTTCTGGCGGCTGTGAAACCAGGACAGGCGTGTCGAAAGAATGATATTGTTCTGGAAATCCATTTTCTATACCTAGAATTGGAGCCAGGGGCAATTTTTGTTTCTGAGCCTCACTTGCCTTAGTAATTCTATTCAGAAATTTCTTTCTGGAGTTAGGGTGGGGGTTCTTTGTACTCTGTTTTTAATGTTGATGACAGCAAAACCTTCCCTTGCCAGTGCAGCGGATGGGTCTGGCGGGAGGGAGGTGGTCCCTGCCCTGGTGTCCCCTCGCAGCACCCCGCTGCAGGCTGGGTGTCTCTGCACCAGCGTCTCCCCCTGCAGAGGCTCAGCCTCCAAGGGCTCCCGGAGCCACAATCTGGGCTGTAAGTCACTGCCGGAGGGAGGTAATAGCTCTGCTCCACGCTTTTATCTGGGGCTTTATTAGGAAATCGTTAAGCGGCTTTTCCCTCCGGATCCCCTGCTTATCAGCAGCCAGGTAAAATGGCAAATTGCATCCACGGTGTGGACAGTCCAGGCAAGAGAAACCCATTTATTTCCCCTAACGGGTTTATCGCTAGATCAAGGAGCTGCTGAAGATGTAAGCACCGGTGGTTATTTCCCCAGGTGATGGATCTAGCTGCCACACAGCCTCCAGTAACCGAAGCGCGCCGCCTGACAGGGATGTCTAATGGACCCGTGGTCGGGACTACTGGCTCATGTATTTCAAGGTCTTGCTTTAATTGAGTCCTGTCTCCCCGGTGTCATGCTGCTTTTTCTTTTCCTTTTTTAAAATTTTTTTTTATTATTATTATTTTCTCCCCCCCTTTAGAAAGACTTCTCAAAATAAGCTAATGCGTTTAATCCCCTGCCTCCTTCCCTCATCTCTCCCTCCCTTTGGCAACGCCAGAGCCATATAGAAAGTTTGCAAATGGAAAACCTGTCCTCAGACTTACTGAGTGAAAAGAGCAGTGAAAACTTTTGCCCTTTTTTTTTTTTTATTCTTTTCTTTCTTTCTTTTTCGTTTTTCTTTTTTTTTCTACTAGAAAGGACTCAGGGAGGGGAGGGGGCTGAAGCCCCCTTTCAGAGCTCTGAGGCTGAGGTTCTCTTTCTTATCAGCTCCAGCAGTGATGCCAAGTGACACTCATTGTGGCTCGTTAGCGGAAAGCCATTAAAACTCTGGATCAATATTTTCTCAGGAGAGATAGGGCCCATTCAATATTATTCCCCGGGCAGGCAGAGAAATACCACAAGGAATTCCACAAAGGAAGAGCCAAACTGCTGAGAATGCAGCTTCTCCCACCAGTGCCGGTGGGCAGCATCAGAGCTGAGCAAGGATCTGGCCCTCCGCATCCAGGTCCTTTGGAAAAGGGGAAAAATAAAAGGTTGGGAGGATGGGGAGAGGGGGAAGTGTTTCGGGGAGGGGGGAGGTAGGTGCCTCTGTGGGGCTTCACCCACATCCAGGGGACCTAGGTGCAGGTGCCACCACAAAGGGATTTAACAGGGCAAAAATAAATGAATGATGTGGACATTCCCAACGCCCGGCTGCTGGGATTGGAGAGCCAGGAGGAAAGGGGCTGGCGGAGTGTGCAGCCCTTCTCCTCATCATCCCTCAGAGGGCTCCTACCACCTCTCACCCTCTGGAACCCAGCTCCCAGTAGAGACCAGTTGGAAACAAGAGAGAGGTTTGCTTTTCATTTTAAAGTGAGCTACCAGACGTATCAGCTTTTCTATAAATATAAACCAGAAAACAGGAAATAACGATCTGCCCTAATTTAGTTCCTTTCATCTGAGGATTCAAAGCATCTGAGAGCATCGCTAGGAAATAAGGAAAGACTTTGCAACCTGCATGGAAATGCAGGCATTTCAGGGGTGTGCGTGCAACTTTTTGCTGAACGTTGCATTTCAGCCCCTTGCTCACCAGCCCCAATTCCTTCCCAAATTACCCCAATTTCATGTCACTGAGACCGGGACCCGTCAAGTCAGCCTGAGAGTGGGTGATGTTCCTGCAGCTTGATGCAGGGCACAGCTGGCTCGGTGCCGTTGAGTGTGGAGGATTGTTTATTTATTCAATTAATTGAATTAATTAATTTTCAGGAGAGCGTTGAGAAAAATAATGGGGAGCGCCAGCAGCTGTGCCGGCTGTCTTGCTGCGGTGGGAGCGGGGACACGGTCCGTGCTTGGGGCTCAGGGCAGCGAGGAGAGCCTGGCTGTGCAGCCCTGGGGCAGAGGAATCACAGAATCACAAAAGGGTTTGGGTTGGAAGGGACTGTAAAGACCATCCAGTTCCATACCCCCTGCCGTGAGCAAGGACATCTTCAACTTGATCAGGTTGCTCAGAGCCCCATCCAACCTGGCCTGGAATGATCCCAGGGATGGGGCATCTCCCCATGTTCTGCCAACATTTCTGTCCCTCTACAAAGGCTCGGGCAGTTTTGATGTTGAAATTTGGGCTACCTTGGTTCCTGTCCCCAGATCCTGCCATCTCTCCGTCTTGGCTGAAAGAAGAGCAGTGACTGGTAGTAGAGCTCAAAGCTGGCTGTCACCGCTGGTGGCAGTGCCACCACAATCTCTATATTATCCCACAGTGACAACCAGCCCTCTGCCCTGCTAGATGCGGCCAGATGTGGCAAGGCAGGGACTGGACTTGGGAGCAAGAAGTTCGTGAAAGAAATCTGGGAGGCAACAGATTTCCATACTTAATTAACAAATTAATCCCAATTAGAAGCAGTAATTGGGATTATAGTGGTTAATCATCTTTCCCCCCCCAGGCAACAACCACACTATCTGCCTTAACTTTATTATAAAAGCAGAGGACACGGAGTTGTGTGTCCCCAGCACCAGACCAGCCACTGCCACCACCCGGGCACACCCTGGGGAGGGAGAATTGGACCAGGTCTGGTCCCCTTGATATGCTGCTCCTCAGGATTGGTGACAGCTGGGGAGGTGGCACTGTGTGACCCAGTGACCCCCCTTGTGACTGACTACATCATCTCCTCTTTTCCAAGAACACGGCGAATTTGGCTGCCGTACTCCTGTTTGAGCAGTTTCCTACCAGAAGACTAAAGTGAGAGAAGATTTTATTGTCTTTTTTTTTTTTTTTTTTGTCCTTCTCCACTGCTGTTTTATGCTAAAAAAAAAGCCTGAATGAAAACATCTGCTTCTTTTTTTCTGAGCACGTTAATTAAGCAGTGTCCTCCCATGATGGGTGCATCTCAGTGGGAATACAGAGCATCCTCCTGCACCGCTCCTGGTCACATTTGTTCTCTCACAGTGCTGGTGGGCTCTGAACCCCTTGGAGTCCTGGTGGCAGCTCAGGACCAAGCCCAGTCCCAGCTCCAAACCCACCTTTCTCTCCCCACTGGTCCCTAAAGCCCTTTGGAGAGGCTTCACCCCAAGGGCTGGCTCCCAGCATGGCCCCAAAGGAAATGCTGGGTGCCCAGAGTCCAGGACACATCAAAGGAGGTTGGGCAAAGCTCTGTTAAATGCCCCAGAGAAGACAAACTCACTGCAGCAATTCCCAGGATCGTTACTGCCTGTATTTAACAGGACAGAAAATACAGGATTATGCTCCTTCTTGCATTTGGCTCAGCTTCAGCCAAAGCCTCAGAGAACTCGTGTAGATCTTGGGGGTTATCACCAGTGCAGAGGTGTTTTGGCGAGGAAGGGCGATGCTGTCGGCATCCTCCTCCGGCCGCCCCCCGCGCAGCCGGTGCCTTCACACCTCCCCACCTCCAGCTCCTGCCATCGCCCCCGAGGGTCTCAGTCTGATTGTGTAGATGCTATTTCGGTTGGGTGTTTTTGTTGTAAGTGTTGTTGAACAGGGGAAATAAAAACTAGAGGACCCCGGTGGTATTTTTAGACCCGTACTGGCGACTAGCTCCAAATCCTCAATAGGATTGTAAAATAGAATTAATCTGCATCTGCCGTGTGTCATTTTACAAAGCTTGTCTCCTTCTCCTACCCAGAGGGATGGTTTACAGCCCTGCTTATTTCGGTTTCAGAAAGAGCCAAGTACCTGCCAGGCAGCCCCAGCTACAACAGAGAGCAGTGGGAAACCATCAGGGATGGGGGCGAGGGGTGAGCAGAAGGAAAAAAAATTGGTGGTGCCTCTTATTGAGTTCACACCAAGCTTGTGCCCCATCCGGCTGCTTGGGTACCCGGGCAGATGGTCTCTGTGCAGGTGTGATGATCTGCACTGGTTGTACTGGTTTGCAAGCAGGGCAGAGCTGCTGGGGGGAACTGGGAGAGCTGCTGGGGACCCAGGGGATGCTCTCAAGCTGGGGGGAGATGTGGGAACCCCCAAGCAACACCCCACCACCCTGGATGGAGATGGGGAGGAAGAAGTCTTATTGCCATGGAGACTGATGACACAGTTGAAAATTGGCTGCCATGGAAACCAGTTTGGGAGTCTGTGGGGCCATCCTGCCTGGGCTGGTCCCTGGATCATGGGGACGGTGCTGGTCCATGTGGCATGGGATGGCTGGGATGGTTGGATGGTTGGATGTTCTAGAGCAGCACTGAGCCCCCTCTGCATCCCCCAAAGTGAGTTACCAGAGGGCCAAACTGGAGGAATGCAGCCCTGAACTGGGGAACTGAGCAGCCCAAACTGGAGAGGTGCGGGCTGGTGCGCAAAGAGCTGATGGATATTTTTGAGCTGTCAGCCACACAACCTGCCAACACTTGGGACTGCAAATTGTGCAGAAACAAGAACATTAAAGTGGCTGAGGGTGGAAATGTGGCACAAGCCATGTCTCCCAAGAGAAATCCTGCCGAGGCTGGAAGGGAAGAGCAGGACTGGGACGAGGGGCTGGGGGAAGCAGCAGGAGGGACAGGGGATGCTCTTGGCTTGGCAGCAGTGATGTGACGTGATGTGAATAACGCTTCCTCCCCACCCAGAACCAATAAAGCATCTCCTGTTTGGGTTTTGTGTTTGTTTTCCTTCCTAAAATAGGACTTCAGGAAAACAAGGGACGTCTCATCACCCCTGGGCTGACTCATGCCTTTTCAAGAGAGAAGTGTCCTCAGTGGGGACTGAGGTGGCTTTTGTCACACTTCCCATGGGTCATGCTCACTGTGCCACCCAGCAGTGTTTTAAACATCCTGAGATGCTTCCCTGCCCTTCCAGCCTTGCTCCAGGTGCAGACTAGGCTTGCATGTGTAGGCCACTGTGTCCCCACCATGTCCCCTCCCCACCTTTCCCCTGCATCCAGCAGCATCTCCTTGCCAGTAGCTGGCAGAGGGATGCGATTGATGAACACCTCGCCAACAGGTTGGTAATTCTTCAGTTCACCTACTCGTCTTTTTGCATACACGAAAGTACCCACCAACATTTCCAGCCATTTTTTGTCTGCAGTGAAGCTGCCAGGTCGAACATGGGACACTGGGCATGTCCCCTTGCTCCAGGGGATTGGGAAGCCACCCCATGTCAGAGCATCCTCCCACCCCAGACATGCCCCAGTCCCATGGGGCCAGCGGGTGCTCTGGTTACAAATTCCAAGACAGTATCTCTATTTGTGATGGATGAAGTGATGGTGAAGGGACGTGAGCACACAAGACCTGGGGAGGAGATGAGGATTCCTTGCAGCTGTGGTCCTAAAAAGCATCTTTCTGCCCTGGTTACCTATTCCCAGGGGTCCAGATGGAGCAGCCTGAAGCCAGCCTGGCCTCCAGCAAGCCCACCCCACAGTGGCTTATAGGACCCAGCAGCTGGGTCCTATAAAGGCCTGATAGAGATGGTGTGGACTGTGGTGCTGCAGGTGGGGGGCTCTGGGCTGGTCCTGGAGCCCAGCTGCAGGAGGACGGATGGTTGGTGGCCCTGAGGCTGACTTTTGGTGAGTGGACATCCCAACTTTTGGGGGCTGTCAGGGATTTCTCCATCCTGAGACAGGCAGCCTGAGTCTCAGGAGCCAGGCTGAGCTGGGCAGGGCTTGTGGCTGCAACACCCAGGTTTGGGGGGGGGTGGCGAGTTGCTCTTCCTGTAACTACTGATCCCCAAAACCTGCTCCCTGTGGCAGGGGGAGGGATGGAGAGGCCGTTTTGCCCTCCCTGCACCAAGCTGATCCCCAAAAGCTTGGCTTCCTCTAACCCAGGGCTGAGAGCAGCTCTCGCACTAACTGCAACCTCAGGATGCCCTTAAATTTTTAATGCTTCAATAAAACAGTAATTACAAACACTGCACTCTGAGTTTTTAAGCAAAAAGTATTAACTTCCCAGGGTTTAATTATTCAACAGAAATTAATGAAAGCGGGGCTGGATCCTGCTGGCTGTCTTGGCATTCCCTAGTGGGACAGGCATCGATCCCCTCTTCAGGGAGGAAGGCTGAGGGGAAGACGAAGCCCATCCCTGGTGCCTCAGGGCTGCCCAGGAATGCCCAGGTGCTGGTATCATCCAGGGCAGAAGGTGGCTGTGGGCTGGAGGAGAGGTGCACCAACGTGCTGGGCTGGGTCAGGGTGAGGAGAGAGGTCTGGAGGGCAGCAGAACCCCCTGTAAATAGCTCTTCCTCTGCTCCCTGCAGGATTCCCAGCCAAGGAAGTGCAGGATCCTAGCTGTGGGGCACAGGTCCCTCTGGAAGGTCAGTGTGATCTGGATCAATGCTGTGGGAGGCTGCACATTAGCCAGAGCAGGGAAACTGAGGCATGTGCCGCCCCAGGAAGAAGTGCGACCACAGGCTGTTCCCCTGTACCCCCCACCCAGAGTCTGCGCCCATCCCCTTCCTGGGAGGAAATCTGGGAGCTCCAAGTCTCTCTGTTTTCTGGAGCTTTCTGCAGTCTTAATTGTGCTCTGCCTTCCCTGGGAATGCTTTGGGCTTGCTTTTAATTACTTTGTTACAGCACGGTGTCTTTCAAAAACACCTTTTCTAGGGAATGGGTCTGTCGAGACCAAGAGTGCTCCCAGGGCTGTTTAAATATAGCAAAACAGTTGCTGTCTTGGCAAAGCTGGTGGGTTGGGGCTGGCTGATGTTGGACCCCCATCCTGCAGGGGGGTAACAGTGGGGTTGGAAAAATCTTGATGGAGAGGGTCAAGTGTTGGGGAAAGGGGGATAAAATACTCCCCAGCAGGAGTGAGTGTTGATGCCGCAGGAGTGGGGGCTCAGGGGGAGCATCATGTTGAGATAGGACCTGTCAGGGTTCTCCAGCTCATTGCATCTACATCTCAGACCTCAGACCTTTTCCCACATCCACAAAGCCCTTTTCACGTAGTTCCCAGCCTGTTGCAGCATCCCATCCTAAGCAGCATATCCGTACAGCGACGGCCTTCAGCAACTGGCATTGGTTAAGGTTTGAGGGAGCTGCGTCTGCTGGAAAAGCCAGTTGTTATTAATAGTTGACTGTCATAACTTCATTAATAAGAAAACCTGCCTGATGACTGTCTGCAACGCAGCGACAGCCAGGGCTCCTCACGAAATGGAAATAGCTGTTTGTCGGGGCTGGGTGAACAAATTGAAGTGAGTGGAGGAGGCGGCGGCGGCAGCAAGAGCTGGTGGGGAGCGGGGTGGAGATGACGGCTCCGCTGATGAGGGGATGGGGAAGGAATGGGGCCTCATTTGCAAGGGAAATGAAATTATAACCCGCTCCGTTGCAGTCCTTGTGCTGCAGAGCCTGATGAGCTGTGCAGGGAGGGTGCTGGAGCCCTGGGAGCACCCAGCACCCCCAGTGTGGGAGTGCAGCCCAGTAGACCCTCCCTGTGGGAGCAGGTCCCTGAGCAGACAGGGCTCTTATAGCCCCCCAAAGAGTCTGGGGGTGATCTACTGCCCATGGGGGTGGGTTTGTATCAGCTTCACCACCTCTCTGCTCCTTGAAGCCCTGTCCTGCACCCTTTGGGCTGTATTTAGGAAAGCTTACAGCAATGGGTGTTGGGTCAGTCGCTCCTGAAATAAGAGTGGTGGGTGAGGAGAGCAGATGACCCTGGTCAGGGTGAGATCTGTGCTGAAGAAGGCAAATCCTGGCGCAGCAAGACCCAGAGTCAGCCTGTGATGTTGCACCTCGATTCATGTACCTAAATGGGTCTCATCACATGGGACAGTGATTTTTGACCCACCCACTTGTGATGGGAAGGTGAGGTGCTTTGGAGGCAGCTTTTGCCTTTAGCTGGGCAGTGAGTCCATCCTTCATGGCACAGGGCAGTGCCTGCAGCATGTGTTAGGGAAAGGGTATAACCAGCTCCATCCCTTCACTGGGAATGCTCTTCTTCCAGAAGGTATTCTCTCATTTCTATCCCACAAACAGGACATTAGTGGTTCCTGGTTGGAAACACAGTTCCCTGGTCTCTGCCCCTCAGGATGATGTCTGTTGGGCTGGAAAAATAATGGAATTGGCCTTACACGAGGGGCATCGGTGAGACAAGGAATGATTTAAGTGATTCAGTTAATCAGTGGTGGCAGCGCTGCTCTGGGTGAGAGACCTGGCTGCTCCCCACCAGCTCCACAGGGAGAGCTCACAGAGCTCTGTCGCCAATCAATCAGGGGGTTTTATTTGGGTCTTAACTTTGATCTAACTTCAGTAGATTATAAAGACAAAAAGTCATTCCAAGGCACTTTATTCAGGGGGAAAGGAAAGAAAAAAAAAAGGAAGAAAAAAAACCCAAAAGGGGTAGTTTGAAGTTGTCAAAATGATTTCCCGCTCCTTCAAAATAATCTCACAAAACTGACCCAGATTTTACAAGGCATTCTGGCTTTCAAAGAGCTGCCTGTCTGTGCAGAAGATGAGCCTGTAAAATATATATATATCATTCTTTTTTTCCCCCTTAGCAGTTTTACAAAACCTGCACCTCGCCTTGTTCCTGTGGGATCTATGAGGGCGCGATGCTTTGTGGGGAAATGTGATCCAGCATATTTCTGAGGACTCAGGAGTCTTCAGCATAGAAAGGACATGGAACTGTTGGAATGGGTGAAGTCGAGGGCCACCGAGATGCTCAGAGGGCTGGAGCACCTCTCCTATGAAGACAGGCTGAGAGAGCTGGGGCTGTTCAGCCTGGAGAAGAGAAGGCTCCGGGAAGACCTTAGACCTTAGGTCCGGGAAGACCTCTCTCTCCAGGAGAGCTGGAGAGGGACTCTTGGTCAGGGAGTGGAGTGACAGGACAAGAGGAAAGGGTTTTAAATTGGAAGAGGGGAGATTGAAATGAGATTATCAGGAAGAAATTCTTTGCTGTGAGGGTGGTGAGGCACTGGAACACGTTGCCCAGAGAAGCTGTGGCTGCCCCATCCCTGGAGGGGTTCAAGGCCAGGCTGGATGGGGCTTGGAGCAACCTGCTCTGGTGGGAGGTGTCCCTGCCCAGGGCAGGGGGGTTGGAACTGGATGATTTTTAAGGTCCCTCCCAACTCTAACTGTTCTGTGATTCTATTCTATGATTCATTTTTTGGAGAAGTGCAGGGTGATGCTGGGGATGGGGAAAGAAGCAGCCTCACCCGGCACGTGTGTGTGCCAGTGAAGAAGGGCTGCCCTGATGCCACGAGTGATGGGCAGGCTGGAGATACACAGGGAGGGGGCAGGCATCCAGATAATGAAGCTGAACAACAGGACTGGGGAGGTGAGACTTCTGAAACTCTGACTGAATGGGGACCTGGCCCTTCCCCAGGGGCAATCAGGCATGTAGGCAGCCCCGGCAGCCTGGGGAGAGGTGGCAGGCATGTTAAGGGTGGGGGTTGGCAAATAGAGCAGACTTTGAGGCTGATTTTTGTCCCTCAGGCTGTCTGGAGTGGCAAGGAAATCTGTTAGCTTTCCTTCGAGGGAGGATTGCTAGCAAGGTGCTGGAGAGGCCAACGCTGGGTTAATTGCTGCTTCCTTGTTTGTTTAGTTAATTGATTGGGTGCTGGAGGAGAAGGGGAAGGCAACCCTGGGCTGTGCATCCAGAAGAAGAGCAGGGCTGGCTGGCACTGTGCTCCTGGCCATCGGCCCCGTGCCACCCACTGGCTTGGCTCATCTCGGCACAGTTCTCCCCGTTCTGTGAGAGCTGCCATGAGTTAATGATGATCATGAATGAATCTTGCTAATTGTCCAGGGGTCCCACCAGCTGTGGGGGGCTGGAGGCAGGGATAGCTATGGTAGCAATGGTGATGGTTCTGGTGCTTGGATGCCCAGGGATAGATGAGCTGGGGAAGAACTCTTGGATCAGCACAATCCAGTGCCTGGGGTGCTGCTCAGGGCTATTCCTGCCAGATCTGGGGCTGCATCTGGCAAAGAGCAATTCTGAATTTAAATCCTGGTTGTGGGGTGCTTACAGTCCCCACAGGAGAGGACCAGCTGTGATGGCTGTGGGTGGGTTTGCTCTACAAAGCCCAGCACTGTGCATCCTTCAAAATGTGCAGCAGGAGCTGGTCCTGTGCTAAGCAGAGGGGAGCAGGACCCAGACGGGTCTCCTTGTGCTCTGCAGAGCCCTTGGCTTCTCTTGTTCATTCACCAGAGCTGAGCTGAACTGTCAATGGGAGAAACCAGATTTGAATCTGGGAACATTTTTTTTTTAAAGTTACTTTTTCATCTGACCTGATTAAAGTACTGCTCATGCTGGCTGCCTTGCATTTTCTTTATTAATTTAATCATATTCTGCCGGGGCACTGCATTGCATTCATTTAACAGCAGGGTGGTTTGCCTGTGAGGGGGGCAGCCTGGCTGTGGGGGAGCAGCATCCCCACACCGGTGGGGTCCTTTGTGAGGATTGGATCCCACTCCCATTTTCATTGCAACCTGTGAAGGTCTGAGCCCCGTTTTTATAATTAGTGTGAGTGAGGGAACAGTGTATTACTGCTTTGCAGAAAGCACTGAGACTGGCATGGGGTCTGCAGAGGTGCTGGGGGCCAAAAGCTTGGTGGAGGAATGGTAGATTTGCTGTTTTATTATGGGGGGGGAGGGAGGGAGGGAAAGGAAAGATGAGATTCTGGCAGCTGTGGCAGGGAGCTGAAGAAAGATTTCAACACTGCCTGCATCTGCCTGCTGAGAGCCAACAGCAAAAGGGTAGCGCTGTGAAATATCCTCTCCAGGACCCTCCTGACCATCTTTCCCCATAGCTCCTGGGGTAGGACCTCCCCAAACCCTGGAGCCTTGTCAGGGCTGCTTGAGGGCAGCCTGAGCAGCACTCAACTTCTGACCACCAAAAAAAACCCAGAAGAGAGAAATGGAGGGGTAGACGATGCTCATGGCACAGAGGGTGTCCCCCCAAATCTACAGCTGTTCTGTCCAGAGCCTGTGCAACTGGGAAGAGGCAAGAGGCTTGGTTTAGCTGCTGCTTTGGGGCATTAGAGCTGCTTCTTTTAAAATATGTTGTTGTTACTACTTTTTTTTTTCCACTGAGGCATAATGTGGAAAAATATTTGCTGCTTCCTTAGATGGTTAATTAATGATAAGGCAAAGTGGGTCCATCTGAGGGGAGGAGCCTGGTTGCTCCCTGCATCGCGGTGCTGACAACTAGGGCTTTGCTCCCAGTGAGAGCCTGCATGAAGCGAGCTGATAGGGCTGCTCCAAAGGCATAGGAGGGGAAAAAAGAACACTTTCCATTCATATTAGTTCTTCATTTGTGTCCTTCTCAAATCTTAGCATCTTTGTAATCTATTAAATATAAAAGTATCCCTACACTTTTCTTAGGTGAAGAAATTTGCCCAAGGAACAAGAAGGGGAGTCTCAGTGTGTGTTTGTTTGTCTAATGTGGCCCAGGGAGTACCAGGCACCCATCCAAGGCTGGACCAGCTCTTAGAGAACCTCATGATGCTACTTTGGGGTGGAATTGTGAAAATCAAAGATAATGATGAGTTTTCTTCATGGAGTTTTGCTCAGACACTTTTGATGTAAGATGCCGTAGTACCTACCTGCATTGCTGCAGGAAGAAACCCATAGGTGTCCCTGCAGGGAGGTGGGAGAGCAGGGGGGAGAGTTGCAAAAACCTTTAGATTCCTGATTTAGTTTTCAAATGGTTTCTTGGGGGTCTGTGCTGCATCTGCAGAAGAGCACCCGTGCATGTAGACAGTTTGAGAGACCATAAAAGCAGGTTGAGAGCACACTTGGAGCCGGATTCGATGTTGCAGGTGTCTTTAAAAATGTAATGACTTAAACTCCGAGCTCATTTGTTATGGACGCATGCACTTTATTTGATGCTTTATAACTAAACAGCCTAGCTTGACCTGGGAACATGAAGCCTGTGACTGCATGGTGAAAAAAAGCAGACTCGTAAGAGTTTAATTGAGTACAGTAAAGATGCTGGATGTGTTTTGTAGCCCGCAGTGGCTCTGGGCACGGTGCTTGCCTGCCTTGACCATGTTGATGCAAACCTGAACACTGCTTGGGTGCACTCCCCCAGCAGGAGATGGAGCCCAGCAGTATCAAGAGCTTGTGCTCTTCTACCTTTAGCAAAAAGAAAAAAAAAAACAAACATAAAAATGCATGGATGTTTCCAAGGGAGGTTGCTGTAGGGAGGCAGCTACCTTCCAAAAATGGGAAGGTGGAGGAGAGAGGAAGAGAAAAATAAACCAAATGGAAGCAGGGACTGTGCCAAAAGTGCCTTCTATTTATGATTTCACAAGGTCAACGATAATCCCCACAACTACAAGCGCATAAAAATTGATTCTTTCCTGAAGAGATTGATGGATTCGTGGTCAGAGTATTTTCTCTGATCCTGCTGCCCTCTGGACATTGCTGAAATTTATGGAGATGCTGTGCATTTTTCTGTAGAGGAGTAAATAGCTTCTCAAAAAGTGAGCAAATGCTTTCAATTCAGACCTTGGGTCCCGGGAAGCTGCTGTAAATAAGGGAAACATTTCCTCCTGCTGCTGAGCTTTGTTTCCACAAGTGAGTGAGCGGCTTTTGCTTTGCAGTCTGCCTGCCGTGGGTCAGAGACTTTGTCCTGCCCTGTCCCTTGGTGTGGGGCTGATGCTCACCCCACAGCACACTCACCTCTGCTCCTGCAGCAAATCTCACCTCCCAGCAGCAATATTCCACCCGAGCCCAGCACAGCGCGGAGAAGCGAGGCAGAACCTACGAGGCTGAAAGCTCTTTTGGTTTGTCCTAATGCTGTCACAGGGGGAAAGAATGGAGAAACATTTCCAAAGCTTCAATCTCCTTCCCCAACACTTCCCAAAAAAGCTCATCGCACGGCTCAGATATCTGCGGGAAATCTTCACTTTTATTTTTTTTTTTTAATATTAGTATTCTTATTTTAAAAATACCCAGCTTTAAAGTCCCAGCGTTTGAAACCACTTTGTTTTCCACAAGTGGCAGGAAGCCACCAAACAAAGCCCACTTATTTTTCACAGCTTCATCCCTGCAGCTATTAAATCCTCGGTGCTATTGAATTCCTGAGAAGTTTTCTGGGTAGCGACGGGGTTTGCGCACAGGCTGCACACGCCAGCCCTAATATCCCAGTAAGTAGTTTGTCCTCTTTGTGTCTCCCTTTTGGTTAGAGAGCAGCTTTAGGTGTGCTCAAAAATCACATTTCTATGAGTTGTACTGCATAGCTCCCTCATACTGAGTGCCTTCTATAAAATGCTGCCATACAAAGGGATCCCAGCTCTGGAGAAGTGGTGGGTTTGGGAGGCCAGGGAGGGATGGGCTGGCGGGAATGTGCACGGAGAATCAATGCTGGGCTTTTTAACAACCCCACGTGTATCGAACAAATCTTTTTAAAAGCCTTGCTGACAGCAGTGGGCTACCTCCTTATAATAGGCTGGGGTTTATCGTGCCAGAAATATGGACACATGGAAATGCTGCCTGCTGTGTTTGGAAAGTGTTTGGTGTTCATCCTTCCCATGTCAGTGGTGGTTCTCCAAACTGCAGAATGAGGTTGGAGGATGACACCAGCAAAGCTGTTGTGAGCTGGGGCTGTACTACCCACTGTCCTGCCTGCCCTGCTCTGCTGATGGCTCTGCTCTGGCCAGGGAGGGCAGAGGGACCCGGTGGCTTTCCTTCATCTCTGGTGTCTGTGTTGCCTCCAGCCACCCCCTGGTGTTGTGGAAGAGAGGGGTGGTGGTGAAAGCTTAGGGCAGACAGTGAATAGGAAAAGGAGCCTAAGGTCAGTTGGAAAGGAGCAGAGGAGCACCTTTCAGCCAGGAGAGATGGGTAATGAAGGCACCTGGGCACAGGCAGGGATTTCATGTTTAGAAATCTTGATGGGAAATATCGGTGTTGCTTTGATGTAGGTTGTTGGCAGTGCTGGAGCAATGCCACCTGCCTGCCAGCTCAGTGAGGGCTCCCTGGATCCGCTCATCTGGAGTTCAGTGCGCTGGATGGGAGCAACCCTGTGACATCCCCCAGCCTGCCCTGGGTCCCTTCCTATGCCCGAGGACTTTGAAACATGCCTTTGAGTGGAGGAAAGGAAGGCAACTGACCTGATCCCTTTCTTGACCTGAATTTCGGCCTCTGGAGCAGTGCTGAGCTGCCTCTGTGAGGGCTGTGCGGAAACACTTGCTCTGCCACTCGCACACAAACATTTGCTTGGATGATGATGCCTTCTTAGAAGCTGCGGTGGGGTTTGCTGCTGTCTCCTTCTCCCCCTCCTTGTTGAGCCCTGCAGAGCATCCCTCACCAGCGGGCCACCTCCTCCACCCTGCCCTCCTTGTTTCATGCCTTTGCCCCCCGGCTTGTGACCCATTGGGAAGCACAAACCAGGATCACAAAGCCAGGGAAATGCCACCGAGCCCCAACCAGCCTCGGGCATTAAAATGCAGTGGGTTTTCAACCCATGGTAACCTCCCTGCAGCGCTTTTGCTTGTAACACCCCCTTCTGCCTCTGAACAGCGATCCCACACAGATCCTTTGGTATAAAGCTGCTTCCCAGAGGGGTTTTGATCAATGTTGGATGAAGCCTGATGATGCCTGCTCTGGTTCTCAGTACATCCTAGCACCATCTCCCCCCTCCCCTCTATTTTTGTATCTGCCTTCGGGGAGACGGTCTTGCGGAGGTGACAAATGTAGCTCTGTGCTGCCTGCCAGGCTTGCAAAGCGGCTCTCGGTCCCAATTTAACCTCCTCCTCCTTCCTCCAAAGCGGGTAAACAGAAAAGTTATTTTTCTCCTTCACCTCCAGCCCTAGCTCCCTGGACACTGGGTGCCAGATGGCAGCCAGTGAAGGCTTTTCTGCCTCTCTCCCCTGCCAGCGTGCCACAATGCGCGGCTGCAGACGGAGGAGAAGCTCTTTCCCATCCGTCTCTCGAGTGCTTTGTACCATCTGCAGCGGGAACCCGCGGGGCTCGGCCGGTCACTCACAGCACTGCCTGAATAAGCAGCATCCTTCCAAAGTGTTAAAAAAAAAAAGAAACAGGGAGTGTGGGATCAAAGGGGATAGGTGTGTGCAAACTGTCTGCCTCCCCTGCCACACATCTAGGGCGCTTCTCCCTAGAATTGCTGCTTTTCTTCATCCCCCTTTGCTTTTTTTCGGTGTCTTTTGATGGGTGTTAAAAGCAGCCTGGCCT
Source organism: Thinocorus orbignyianus (assembly GCA_013400375.1). Lineage (NCBI taxonomy): Eukaryota > Metazoa > Chordata > Aves > Ciconiiformes > Thinocoridae > Thinocorus > Thinocorus orbignyianus. The sequence goes on from VXBW01005663.1 coordinate 423,391, forward strand.
TGGAAAAGCATACTGTACGTAGCTTTTATAGATGGCTGTAAGTTATCTGCTGGAGGAGCCCTGATACGAATGTTTGCTGCCTGCGGATGCTCTCTATTTCATTTTCTTTACAGCTTCACAGTATTTTCTTTGATGGGGGAAAGCTCAGCCTGGGCCAAAGAGGAACCAGGAGTCCTCGTGGGAGCAGCTTCTGGCCATGGCACCCCTGCCTTCGGTAGGGAAGGGGGCACACACAGACACATCCCCCTGGGGACATCAGGTCAGGAACCACAGCGATGACCCAGTGCAGGGAGAACTCTTACTTCCAGAAAGAAATAACCTGATTTTTCCTAACTGGGTTAAAGCCAAAGCCTGCTTTAGTTTTACTTACTTTAGTTTTGATAATTTGTTTCCAAACTGGGATATGGGGGAAAAGCATCCTGCTGTGTGGTGGAGGGGACAATAAACCCCAGACAAAGGCATGCTTAGGAAATATAACATATATCTTGGTAACACCTGAGAACTGTCCCTCCTAGAGCCTAGCTTATGCTTTGCAAGCTGCAGAAAGGATGAGGGGCCCTTTTGTGCTGTTTTCCCAGTTTTTAATGGAAGCTGGGATGCTACAGGAGACAGGGACAGTGCCTGTGGCTGTACACAAGGTGCTGGTCCGGCAACCCTAGCAAGATCCCAGCCTGGGGACGGGGACCCATCACAGGAGGAAAACCAAACTCATGTCTGTGTCAAAAGAAACAGCTGAATCTGCTCTGCTGATTTCCCAGGTGAGATCTCTACCAACCTTTAAAAAGGATAAATGAGATGACCTGGATAATTACAGGCCTGTCAGCTCCACTTCAGTCCCAGGCAGCTGATGGAGCGGCTGATGTGGGGGTTAATAAAGAATTAAAGGAGAATAACACCAGTAAATGAAAGTAAAGGTGTTAATGTTTATCAACAGATAAAAGGCAGTAGTTTTTGCAGGAGCAGCTCTGGTGTGAAGACAGCTGGTTTGGAGAGAGTGGATTCACGTGAGGTATTTTACTTGGAGGACAGAGTAAGAAACCAGAGCAAACCCAGCCCAGAAGGCCACAGGACTTTGTGTCACCCAGCTGGACGTCACCATGCGGTTCTAGGTTCCTGTACCCCCCTAATCTGGATGGCCTTGACAGATGGGCAGCACCTGGGTGACCTGGGGCTAACATCCATGTCCCACTGAGAGCCTGTTGTCTGCATCCCACCCCAGCTTCACAAAGCAAAGCACCATCCAACATCCCATCTGAGCCATGTTCTCCTGGTCGTGCACAAGACCCAGCACGGAGCTGCTGTGGGATCACCAGGGAAGGGAAAACACCAGAAGATGTGTTTCTGCCCCATTCCTCCCAATGTTGCACTTCCCTCCGTGTTCTTCTGGCCTCCTTCCAGCTGGGAAGGGGTGTCAGCATCCATGCAGGATCCATCCCCGGTACTGGCTGCAGTGCTTGCCTCTTTTTCCAGTTGCCATAGGAACAGACGAAGGCCTCTAAAGCATCGCAGTGGGGTGCGAGTCTAGGTCATGCTGTGGAGCAGGCAACCATTTTATAGTGATAATAAATTCAGGGAATTGGGAATTTGGCCGAAGTAGCACACAAGAAAAGGACTTGAAAAGGCAGAATGGAGATAAATGAACAAAAATAATTTTATGACAAATGGCCATACGTTGTGCTAGACCTAACTGAAATCCTTTTCAGAGTTCAGGCAAAAGGGTCTGAGAACACAGATTGTAAGGAATGATTTGTCCCTGAAGCATGAAGGTAGAAAGGCAAATGCAGCACCTGAAAGTGTTTAGGGACTATTGGATTTCAAAAACCTTCATTATCTTCTGTCCCTGTGATGTCTAGACATGAATTACTGTTGGCCAAAGATTTACCATCCCTCCATTTGCATGACAGGAACCGGAGAGGCACCAAATCATCTGAGATGAGAGCTGGCTAAGCAGAGACAACCCTCTGAAGGTCATTGAGAAGCTGCTGGAAATGTCTGTGAAGGAGGATGGAGGTGGGTGGCTTAGAGAAGCTCTGCAGATCTGTGCTGACACAGAGACCCTGAAGGTCTCCCAAAGCAGTGCAGGGCTGGGGAGTCTGGCAGGTCCCCTGGGAGCTCCTGGTTCAGCTGGTAGTGGCAAAAGATTGACTTCTGGAGCTCTCATCCATGTGTTCATGTTTGACTGGTTCTCTCCTGCTCCGGCAGCTGAGGACACCAAGACAAGACACTTCTCGGGTGCTCTTCATCAACATGGCAAACTCCCTTCATTTACTGCAGCATCTTTCCTACTCATTTTCCCCTGTTTGGTGGGGAAAAATGTAAACTCTTTGCCAAAAGGCTCTTTGCTGATGAAGGCCACCCTGGGGAAGTCTGTCTGCTTTAACGCCAGCTGTAACTCCTTGAGTTTCTACAGTGAGAGTTTAGTGGCAGGGAAACACGTGGGCAGTAGGTGTGGGAGACAGTGGCAGGTCACTGAGTAGAGCTGGTACCCATTGCAGCAGTGTCCTCTCGTGCCCTAATGGGTTTGGGAGGGCTGAAAAATGGGTGAAATCAGGTATATCAGGCAATCTTTGTGTTTTCCCAGCCCTCAGAGTACTAATGGAGAAGGCAGGGCTGTGGGTTGATGCAGACCCCCTGCTGACCCCAGCCTGGCACTGCTAGCATGGTGCGGTGAGCTCAGTGAAGCCCATGCAGATGTTCCCCTCCTCAAACTGCGCTTCGTCCTTTCTCTAATTGTGCTGAGATTTGAAACGCAGTTGCGCCGTGTCCTGTTGGCTTCAAGAAGCAGAATTTCTCATGCTGATTTAATCACCTCATTATGTCAAACAAGTTAGAGTTATTTTGAGGATGGCTAATAGGTGCCAATTTATACCCCTTGGCAATGCAAGGCCCGTGCTTAGTCTTAGCGCTTGGTTTTTGGCAAGACAAAGCAAGCCTTGAGCTGATGCTTTTCATGGAAGCGAAGGCTCACCCGGGACCTGGGACATCTGGTGCTGGTGCTTTGCAAACGCTTTCCTTGCCACAGCTTGCTTTCAGCTTACGCCTAGTTTGGTTTGACAAGGTGGTGGTAGGAACCTGGAAATTCCTGAGCTGGGATGTGGCCAGAGCTCAAGACAGGCAGGCACCAAAAATCTCTGCAGCTCCATCCCTGGTAGTGCAACTCGCCACTCCCAGAGACTAAATCTCTGCCTGCGTGCTCCAGCAGGAGGAATTACACTGTCCTGGTCCTTTCATCATCCCATCCCCAGCAGAGAGCAGGTCCCACAGCCCTGACTATGGGGCAGCTTTCCCTGTGCTGGTTGGAGGCATCTCCTCTCCCTCTGGAGGCAGGAAGATAATGGGGAGAGGGGATGAAGGCCTGTAGTTGTTGATGAAGAGTATGAAGCTCAGATGCTCAGGTCTCATTTGGGAGGCATGGCAGGGGACTGGGCAGGCATAGCTCAGTGTGGTCCCACCTGTGAGTGGTGGGCTTCAAATGGGGGCTTCAAACTGGCTGGGCCTTTGCTGCTGCCGCAGTGGTCAGCACAGCACCCTGTGGGCAAGTGGTGGCTCCCATGGGGATGGGTGGCACTGTCCCTCTTACGGACTCAAGACAGGGAGGGTCTGGTGTAGTAAAGCCTGGTGTGCTCCTCCTGTGCCAGTCATGCACTAGCTCATCTGCTGGAGCCAACCTGGCCATCGGTGTCCAGGTGCTCCTCCCGAAGGAGATGGGGGCATTTTTAGCATTTCTCTCTGTCAAGGGCTTGGGGGGAGCCCATGGGTGACTTGCTTTTGGGTTGCTTCTCTTTCAGACCTTTTTGGTGTCAATTCCAAATCATCAGCTGCTGGAGGGTCCAAAGTACAGGTGGGACCACAGAGCTGCACTGGTAGTCCCCTGCTGAGGCCAGAGGTCCCATGGATGGAGAAACTGATGCCAAGACATGAGGCTGGGTAATGCATTGATAGGGGAGGAGAAGCAAACCCAGCTTCTAAAGCAGATACTCTGGGGAGTCCCAGGCCTGGGGTATCACAGCTGGTTGATGATGGTAGACACCCCTTTGAAGCCTCCTGGTGGGTCCTGCTAGCTATTCCAAATCAAACGAAAACATAGGGCATTCCACACTGCTTGCACCCAAGCTCTTTCTTTGGGACAGGGAATGTTTGCTCTACTCCAGGTTTTGCATTGTTCCAGAAAGCTTCTCCAGCTGCACGGAAAGTCGCCGCTATTTTGAGGTCCCTTTCCTCCTCTGCCATCCCCAGAGGCTCCTCGCTGAGCAGTGGAATAGAAAACGACAGATTATTGCTGCATGTTCCTGAGCCTCTCTCTTTCATTTGAAAGAAAGATGGCCTGGTTTGCTTGGGAGCGGAGCTGTGTTTTGGAAGCGAGTCAGAGCGAGAGATGCAAGAAGGAATTGTATTTTTTTCTGACTATTTCCCAAGATGCTGCTGCAGCCAGAGGGAAGCTGCACTGCTGTGTCCCTTCATGTCCCCCGGGCTTCTCCAGGCCCTGCTAAAATCCAGAATCTTCTCCTCAGACATCTTTCCATCCACTCCGAAGAGACTACACTTCTTCAAGAGCAGTGCGAAGGACCACAGGAACTCAGCATGGAGGGGTGTGAAGCCCTCGCTGCTCCCTGGAGGTGGGAAACCCATAGATGGGGGTATTGCTGTGTGCATGTGGGTCCTGGTGTGGGTGCTGCCGTGGGGCTCTGTGAACACAAAACATCCCTGGGCTCCCCGAAGTACCCAAATGTTGGTGGCAGTAGCGGGGTGGTTCCTGTCTCCCATCAAAGTGGGCTGGGTTAGTAGATGGGACACTGCTGTGGGGCTGGCAGGTGTCTCCCGCCCCTTCTCACCCCATTTGGCTGGTAGGATACCTATGTGGGAGGATCCCTGTTAACGTCTTCCTACAAAACTTGTCTGTCCTACCCATATAAGACTTGGGAGGGGATGGATTTGGTGGCTGCCATGTGGTGGGACCTCACCTCTCCACTCTGTGACTCTGAGTCACCCAGAGTTTCCTGACAATCATGGGACGTGCATCAAAACTGAGCACCAAACATCACACCGCTTCTTCTCTAATCCCTCTGCCTCTCTCCAGATCCCTGGGGTCCTTCCTTGACCTGTGCAGTCAGGAACAACTGTGGAACAAGCATCTTTCCAAGCATGTGGCGTTTGACAAAGCCAGGGCTGGGAAGGACTGAACAGCCCTGAGCAGCTCTTGGCACTTGTCAGGGTTCAAAAACCTGAATTACAAGCCGTAGGCGGGGTGAGACTCAGGAGATCCCCTGGCACCAACCCATCATGTCCCACTGCGTCCCCCCAGCATGCTGGGGCTGCCCCCCACCTTTCCCCAGCCTTTCCTCAAGTGGAAGGAGCTTTAAAGCTGAAAACTTCGGAGATGATCGATTTCAGCCACCTGTTTTAATCATGATTTAAATTAGTAAAGCAGAAGACTTTGGTTTAAATGATCAGCTTTAATCTAGTTTCTCATTTATACGTTTTCTTTATTTTCTTAACTCAATTCTGCTTGGTTGGTGACCACCAATCCTCAGGTTTGCTTCTTTTACAACTCCTTTTTTTTCACTAAACAGAAGCAAACACTTTATGTGTGCAAGGTTATTTACGCAATTATGTAGCTTAATGTATACTTAGGGAAATTCTTCGTGTTTGCATTTTATGATGTTATAATATAGGGAATAATGCATTTCTTTTTTGTGAGATGATTATTAATGTTGGTCTCACATTGTGTGCTGTGGTCTATTCGGATGGAAATTGGTTTTCAATTTAAGACGTGCAAAAAACAGCATAAAAATGGGGTTTATTAGTTAAATAAAACTATTTAAAATATGCTAGCCACAGATGAAAAAATAAGCTTATCTAAGCATGCATTTAAAGCTGATTTCCTAAACAGATAAGAACTGTGTGCAATGAGGGAGCTGAACACTTTGTTCCCGATTTTCATATTCTTTATGGTTTTAAAATTTATATATATCACTTAGGCTTTATTCACTGGCAGGCAAAGAAAAATGAGCTTTTCCATTTTTTCTCATCCCAGATTCTTTGGTTTTGCAATGACTAAATTAGTGGAAAATGTCGGTGCAGGGAAGTATTTATTTTACCTGCACTTTGGGAGGGTAGCGATGCCAGCAGGCGCTGGATCCAGCCCCGCAGCCAGAACCTTCGAACGCTTCGGTGGGTTTAGAGCTGCTTTATGGAGCTGACAGCAACCATGTGCTGCTTAACGTTTTTATACAAGCTACTGAAATGACAGTAGGTTAGTGCTCAACAGTACACTTCTCTGTTTTTAATAAAAAAGTCTACTTAAGGAAAAGGGAAACTGCTCTGAAACTAGAAATGCTCCAAAAATAAAGGTAGAAACCCAACAGGGCAGAGCAGGCAAGGAGTGCTCAAACCCCTAATATTTCCAGACACAGAAATTATCATTGTTGTTGTTATTATTATTATTATAATTATTTGCCTTGCTGCAGCACTGAGTCCAGTCCATAACTTCACTTTCTCCTTCCTAGGAAGGGGAATTTTTCCCTATTTGCAGGTAGGAGCTGACAGTAATTGGCCGCTGCCGCCTGGCTGGCGTTTTCGCTTGAACAATACCCCACAAAATAAACGGCCCTGTGTGGTTATCAACAGTTTTCTGCACACCGAGTCTGGCGTGGGTTCTATTATCTTGTGGAAAAGAATTTTGCAGATTGCACATGAAAAGGGATGGTGCCACTCTCATAAAAATAATGAATTATTACCACCGTCCCAAGAAAAATGTCCCCTACGTGGGTAAGCTCTCATCTTTTTGGAGAGGCTGGAGCAGTTTTCAGGGCACACCCTGTAGCTTTGCTCCTAAAGGGCAGTGATGCTGGAAGGGATCTCTGGAGCATCAGGGCACCCTGGGTGCAGAGGAATTATTTGGTATTTCCAGGGACCGTGGCTCCTGCCAGCTCAGAGATGCCAGAGGAGCAGCCCCCAGCCCCAGCCCAACGTGGGGACGTTTTGGGAGCTCTTCGTGGGGCTGGCTGCAGATGCACCATCTGCCTTCATCCCTGAGCATCGCTCACACTGCAAAAATTTAATGAAAAAAAAACAGGAAAAAGAAAGAAAACACCAAAACAAGGCACTTCTGTGCTTTCAATTCTCCAGCAATTGGCAACAGTTTAATGTGTATATATCACTAACGCTGTTTTATGAGCTCCAGTCCCACTGGCGTAATTTTTTTAAAATCCCTTTTCCAGTGTAATTGCTGTTTGTTTTGTCATTTCTCAGTGGACAATTACGGTTCAAAACCATGAGTGCCTTTGAAGATCGCAAGCGGCGTATGCGAGCTTCATTAATACTCTATTAATACACTATTGAAACGCACTTGAACTATACCTGCCCGAGGCCTGAGACATAAAAATCTGGCTTTGCAAAGCAATCATCACTTGATCTATTTAAAATACTCCCAGTATTAGCCCGGTCTCCTGGATACGTTTCAACGTCAGCAGTTTGGGAGGCTGAAATATCTCCCATACGTTTCTTCTATTATTTGGTCATTCAGGAAAAAACACCCTGATGCTGCAAAGAATGATCCCATTTTTTTTTCTGGAGGAGGGAAACGGAGAGGCAAACCTGACTGTGGTGTGGACACCTTGCCTGGTTTGTCCCAGGGTGGGGTGCTTTTCCTTTATCTGATAGTGGGAAGAAAGTCATAGGAAGAATAGAAATGGATTTTGAATCAAACCAGCAGCTCTGCAGCCAAAAGCAGCCACTGATCCCCACTGATCACCCCACTGATCCTGCCAGGCACAGAAGACCTTTGTGAGGGCAGCAGGAGACTTTCCAAGCTCTGAAGGCGAACAGATGTCAAAACAAAGAAGGGTTCTAAACAAAAAAAAAAAAAAAGAGAAAGAAAACCAAACAAGTTTCCCGGCTAGCTCAGTTTTCTCATTTCTACTGTAAGGGGGCATTTGCCCCGGTAAAGCAGGGGTTTGCGGTGCTCACCGCCCATCCATGTGTTCACCTGAGGCTTACTTAGGTGTTTAATTGCTCCTTGGGAATGTTCTTCCTTAATTAATAGAAATTCATCACTCATGAATAAACCTGTTTACTGAGTTAGTGCTAGGGGCTGCTGTGAGAGCTGGGCTCTGCTCCTGAGGGGGGTCCCAGCAGGGCCAGGGAGATACCCCGGTGCTCAGCCTCTCTGCTGCCCCAGGGTTTGCTGTTCCCTGTCCCATCCTGCTGTGTCCCATCCTGCTTCCTCCTGTTCTGCTGTGTTGAGCCCCAGTGCATCCCAACCTGCTGCCTCCCATCCCACCGACCTTATCCCACTGTATCCCACCCTGCTGATCCCATCCCACTGCATCCCGTCTTGCTGTGTCCCATCCTACTGCATCCCACCCTGTTGATCTTGTCCCACTGCATCTCATCCTACTGCATCCCATCTCATTGATGCCATCCCACTGCATCACATCCCTTTGATCCCATCTTGCTGATCCCATTCTGCTGATCCCATCCCACGGTATTCCATCCTACTGGTCCCACACCACTGCAGCCCATCCCGCTGCATCTCCTCTTGCTGATCTGATCCCACTGTCACATCCCACTGCATCTCATCTTGCTGACCCCATCCCACCATGTCCCAGTTTTCTGATCCCACCCCATTGCACCCTGTCCTGTCCCACTGCTCAGGCTGCCGGGGACTGAGCCGGAGGTGCTGGAGCAGGAGCAGAGTGGGCAGAGGGACAGCCCCAGGGCACAGCACTGTCTTGTTTTCCACTGCTGCAGGTTGAGATGTTTAAAAATGCATGAGATGCCCCAGGCACTTTGAACTCAGCATTAACGGCTTTAGCCCCGAGTTTTTCTGCTTGTCATTGCTGTATTCTTTAATAAAATTAAAAAAAAGAAACATGCTTTTGGGGAGTAAAAGTCTGACAGTGATTGCACAGGTTTGCAGACAGTGGAGCTGCTGGTGCTTGCTAAAAGACACGATGCTTCCAGGTATGTCGTCTCCCCTCGACCTTTCTCTCTGCTGGGTGGAAGCAGCGTGACTGCCTGTGCCTGGGCAGGCTGGGGGTGCAAGGGGTGGCTCAGCCTGTTTGCAAAAATGTTAGTGTTTCTCCTTTGGAGTTAGAGAGCCTGTTTTCTCACAACTGCAGCTCTTCCTTCCAACCCGTGCCACAACTGTATCAGACAAGAGCTGAGATCAACTGCAGCTCCATGCAAAGCTTGAAGAAGCACCTATTACTTTTGTAATTTGTTGTGTTTTTTGGTTTTGTTTTTTTTTTAAGAGAGCAAAGAAGGCCCATTTTGGGAACCTTTTGTTTCAACAGCTCCAAATGGGGCCCCCAACATGACCCACTGCTCCCTTGAGGGACAGAATGATATATATTATTATTATTATACCTCCAATAATGAGATTTAAAGTCAAAACTGCCACTTGAACCTCTGCTGCTGCCATGCTGAGCTCCAGCCTCCACTGGGTGCTTGGAAGGCAGAAGTCACTTGTCTACAGCAAACGTGGCTCTGCACTTGTGTCCCTGGGCAAAGGGGCTTTTCCCAAAGGGAAGGGAGGACTTTTCTCCCTGCTTTGCAAATAGAGCAGGTGGCCCTAGAGCAGGGAGGAGTTTGCCCAAGGCCGTTGGAGCAGGTGGGACTGAGCAGTTGAAGTGGGAGCAAAGTCAGTGATGGGGCTGCATCCCCTGTGATGCTGAGCTGGGACATGCGGCTGTGCCAGCCCCTGGGAGAGCTGGGGCAAGACGGGGCAGCAGTGCCACAGTTTGATGCATGTGTAGGTACAAGCTTTTGACCACTTTCCTACTATTTTCAATACATTTCTGCTGTAAGGTGCACCCCTGGAGATCCATCAAACCCCTCCTTCCCTACACGGCATTGCTGGGCAGGGCGAGGAGATTGCAGAGGGTGGATGGATGGATGGATGGAAAAGGCAAAGAAGCGAAGGGGAGGGGAGGGGAAGGGAGGGGAGGGAGGGAAAAAAGAAGAGAAGGAGAAGAGAAGAGAAGAGAAGAGAAGAGAAGAGAAGAGAAGAGAAGAGAAGAGAAGAGAAGAGAAGAGAAGAGAAGAGAAGAGAAGAGAAGAGAAGAGAAGAGGAGAGAAGAGGAGAAGAGAGAAGCAAACTGCTCAAAACAGCTGCCATTAAGCCATTCTTGCCAAGCTAAAAAAGCTTCCTCCAGTCAACCTGACGAGGCTTAAGAGACTGTGTCTAGCACGGAGGCAAGCAGCCCTGGAATTACAGCACAGTAATTGCTCGGTACTTAAAGTCCAGGTCTAGAAGAGTTCCAAGTAATAACTCATTGGAAAGATATTGAGCTCTCATCACAAAGAGGAAATATGGTCTCTAAACAGGCAGCTAATGGCATGCAATTTATCTGATGGCAAATCACCCACTTTCATTACTCTCTGCAGCACAGTCAGAAAGAGAAATACAAAATTAGCTGAAGGAGAGAGGGAAGGAAGGACACATTTCCTTCCAGCATTTCTCCAAGGGTGGCTCCTGAATTCCATGCAGCAGCTATTTGCCACCACCAGAGCAACCCAGCCAGGAAAAACCACTTTATGTGTATCTTCCTCCCTGGAGACAACAAAAATGTTTTCCGTTATTATTTTCACACTATTCAGAGTTCCTGCTGAGAAAATCCTTAAGGATTCCATCAAGGAAAACCTAGGACTGGTGGAAGTTTTATTGTTCTTGCTCATCTTTGCCAGAGCCGTGGCTCCAGGGGTGAACAAAGGCCAGATACTCTTTTATTCCTTTCCAGCTCCTGAGCATGGCTGTACCGAGGTTTTGGACTCCTTATGGCTTCCTCTGCTTTACTGCTTCCTTCCTCCCTCCCTGCTTCTTTTGCTCTCTTCCAGGTATTTCTGGTAGAGGAAATGGCTTTCGGGCTGTCCCAGGATTTTTCTAAGGGATGGGTAATGTTTTCCAAAGAAAGAGTGAGGGCGGTGCCCAGCAGGGGGACCAGTGCAGGAGGTGCTGGGTGAGCCCAGGACACCCAGAAACACCCTGACTGGGGACCCCAAGAAAACAACCACAGTCTTTCTATCCATCACCCTAGATAGCTGGAGAGGCACTCTTTGTCAGGAAGTAGAGTGATAGGACAAGAAGGAACAGTTTTAAATTGGAAGAGGGGAGATTTACATGAGATATCAGGAAAAAATTCTTTGCTGTGAGGGTGGTGAGGCACTGGAACACGTTGCCCAGAGAAGCTGTGGCTGCCCCATCCCTGGAGGGGTTCAAGGCCAGGCTGGATGGGGCTTGGAGCAACCTGGTCTGGTGGGAGGTGTCCCTGCCCAGGGCAGGGGGGTTGGAACTGGATGATTTTGAAGCCCTCTTCCAACTCTAACTATTCTATGATTCTATGATATAAAAAAAGAATTTTCATTCCCCACCTGTGTTTCATAGGCACTGTGGTTTTTCTTTGCAGTCCCAAGTTGTGGCAAGGTATCTGAAGTAGACGGGAAGGAGGGGGAACCTGCAGGACTTCTAAAAGCCCTCAGGGGATGGGGATATGGGGACTGACAGACCATGGACACATCTACTGCCTCAGAGTGATGCTTCGTGTGGAAATGTAGCTAAACTCTGGCTGATTCTGAAAAATCTTCTTTTGTGCCACCAGCTGCTGTTGAAACACCTGAAGGACTGTCCCCTGCTCAACACCTCTACATGACCCATCCCTAGCACAGCAGCCCCCCAGGATTGCTGAGTGTTTCCAGGTTGCACATGCTGAAAATGAAAATTAAAAAAATAAAATAAAATAATAATAATAAAAAAAACCAAACAAAAAACCCAAACGAAAACAAAACAAAACCCCCTGCTAACTATAGTCTGTATTTCTTTGCAAAGTAGAGTAAGTGCCTTCATTGAAAGAGGCTCCTTCATCAACTAATTATCCTTTGTCTTGGAGTTACAGGGGAAGACTGAGAAAAAGCAGTAGCTCTTCTTAATGCTTAACTCGCTGTTTCTAGGAAATCAGAGAGACACAGTGAGCTGGGATATGTTTGATCAAGGCTGCTGTTGATTTTGCCTCCTGTTTTCTGACGGCCAAAGGGAAGTTATAAAACCTTGAAACAACCTTGATTTTCTTGGGGGCATGCTTTGCTTCAAAGAGTACTGTTTCCTTTGGGCACGACTACAAGAATGATCTAGAAATGATGTGAAATCTTATTTCCTGTTAGTCATGGACAAACCACATCCAAGTCATCGTTTCATGCTTGCCACGGGTTAGAAATTTGTCATTTTAATGTGACTGGAGATCCTGCCAGAGTCCTGAGCTGTCCCCAGCCAGTGTCAGGGCCAAATCCCTCATGGGACTCTCCCCTGGTGGCGGCTCAGCCCTGTGCCCCTCTGTAACCCTGTAATTCAGCTAATTGTGCACCCAGGAAAAAACCCAACAGCTCGAGACAGGGAGGGAAGATGCTTCCTTCTTCCTTTGCTTGGTCACCCTCTATTTTTGGAAGGTGCTCTGCTCCTCTGGCAGTGAGGTGGCTCAGCAACATTGCTGGTATTTTCTGCTTTTCATCACCTTTTCTCAGATTTCCAAACAAATGCCACCTCCTTTCGCTGGGATAGATGCACTTTGGTGATGGACAGAACACCTTGAAGTCCAGAGATGGGAATTAATAAATTAGGTTAAATTTAAGGGCAGTTTCAACAGTCTTATTCTTGAAGACCTTCCAAACAGGGCTAGTTGCTGGCAGAAGTCCTGCCTGACTCAGGTCATCACCAACTGTGGCCATGAAGATCCCCACGGCATCAGTCAAGATGCCCCAAAGGCCTCTGAGAGGCCTCCAAGCCTCATCCCCATCCCAAAATTTCCTGCAACAATTTTGAATCCTCTAGGGCTGCCCATGGCTGGATCTTAAGAGACATCAGCAATGAGCGATGTCCCAGCCTCATACCTGGGCAACAGGACAGCCCAGATCCCCGGGGATCCCCAGGGAAGGCAGGGGGACACTAGCACTCGTGGTGGCTGTGTCCCATCTGCCCGGGTGTCAAGATGGGCTGGATTCACAGCAGGAGCAATGATTTGCAGAGTGTATGCCAAGCTAGGAACATCAAGGATAAATCACTCATAACTGGGAAGACGATAATAACAGAAGCCTCCGGGGAAATCTGTGTTGCTGAATAGCGGATTTTATATTATTATTTTTTTCTTCTTTTTCACTTGAAGTCACTTAACAAACCCTCATGTTGAAATCTTCAGAAAGACTCACCTTGGGGGGTATTGGGAAATATTGATAAATAGTACTTGGCACTTCTGAGGCTCTCAGCAAGTGGAACAAACATCATTACAGCAGTTGGACTGGATGTCTCTGTGGTTTGGCTGCCTTCACACACCCTCACACACACCCCCTGCCCCCTGGCTCTTCCTACCTGTAGGGTCCAGTGAGAGGTCAGCCCCAGCCCAGCCCTCTGCTCTGCATCCCCCTGCACCCCTGATCCCCAGGAAAGGGGCTGTGAGCTCAGCAGGAAGACTCGTTTAATCCAAAACTTTCCCAAGAAGCAATACATTAGCTGTAAAGCAGCTTCCACACTGTATTTGCTGGTAATTTACAGCCCACGCTGCGAGACAGTGTAATATTTGCAAGCAATTAAACAGAGGATGACTCAACAACAGCCACCTCGGGTCAGATTTTCAAGTGTTCATCGTTCATAATTAAGAAGGGATTTGGGAAAGCAGCAGCTGCCTCCCCGATTCCCAGGCACCTCTCTGCCCCCACTGCGCCGGCGGGTGGACCTCGGGGCTCCTGCCTGCGCAGGTGGATTTGCTGCTGGAGGAAGAGGAGGTGTTTATTAAAGAGAGGAGGAAGATTCTCAAGGAGCTGTAAGCAAAGATGCCTGCTCATTAGCCAAATGGAGGTGTTCTGCTCTGTCTGGGGCAGTTTATGCCAAGTCTCATGCTGTGGGTAGTGGGGTGTGCTGGTTCTGGCACAAGGGTGGCAAATGCCAAGGGAGGTTTCCATGAGGTTCTTCGGGCAACTGGTTGCCCCTGAGCACCCTGCTTGCTGTCTCCTGTCCCAGGTGACCGGGCCAGGCTTAGCTGCAGGCAGTGGAGAAGCTGTTTTAAACCTGACTAAACATGGAGCAGAGACCACATGTGTGAACCTCTTGATTCTAGAAGCCCCACTCAGGGCAACAAAGATGCTGGAGGGATTGGAGCATCTCCCTCATGAGGAATGGCTGAGAGAGCTGGGACTCTTGAGCCTGGAGAAGAGAAGGCTGAGGGGAGACCTTCTTCATGCTCACAAGGATCTGAAAAGGGTGGGTTGAAGGAGGATGGAGCCAGACTCTTCCCAGTGGTTCCCAGTGACAGGACGAGGGGCAACGGGCACAAGCTGGAACACGGGAAGTTCCATTCAAATAGGAGGAAAAACTTCTTTGGGGTGAGGGTGTCAGAGCCCTGCCAGAGGCTGCCCAGGGAGGGGGTGGAGTCCCCTTCCCTGGAGACCTTCGCGCCCCACCTGGATGCCGTCCTGAGTGATGTGCTCTGGGCAACCCTGCTTTAGCAGGGGAGTTGGACTGGATGACCTCTAGAGGTCCCTTCCAGCTCTCACAATTCCACGATTCCATTGTGGATGAATTTGGGATGCTCTGGCAGAAGGCAAGGCCAGGGAGCTGGCTCCAAGCAAGCAGTGCCCAGTGCTTATAAGCCAGACAGTTCTGCCCTCCTCCAGCCGGGGTCCTGCTGTCAGAGCTAATTACGGTCTGAGCTTCCCATGAGATAGAAGAAAAGGTGTTCGACTTGGATTTACATCTCTCTGCAGAGATTCTCACTGTACTTTGGACATGTGACATGCCACTGCCCACACCGCTGATAACTGAAGTTAGCCTTGGGTTAGGAGTTGGGAAACCGAGGCACAACACTTAGGTGGTCGCTTAGCGTTACCCACAGAGCCCGTGGCAATTCCAGCAGCACCCCTGGGTGTCACCCGCGCTGGGGCCAGCCTGAGCCTCCTGATACAATGCAGTTTGCCTGTTGGATGATATCCTGCCGGCTGGGTGGAAGGAGCCCAGACTGCTCTCCTCTTCCCTTGGAGGGCATATTGCACCTCCCCTCCCTGCCCATCACACCTCCACCCACTCCTTGATCCTCCAAACAGCTCCATTTGCCCTTCTGCTGCTTATTCACCGGGTTAAAATTGCTCCGGAAGACGAGTCCATTTGCCATCTGCTTTTCCTCATCCCTGCCAGCAGCAGCCCAGCAGCAGCCCCGAGTAGTGATGGGGGGCTGGAAGGGGAAGAAATGGGATGGGACCAACACGGAGGCACCAGCTCTCCCCATGATGTCCCCTCACTGGCCCCCCTGGGGGGCAGCTAGATTACAGCCCTGCAGGCAGGGAAGGGTTAACGGTCCCTGCCTGGCTCAGGTGCTATAAAAGGGAGGGAAAAGGAGATGGAGTGTTTGCATCTCCTTTCTTTTTCTAGGGGGAGGGAGGAGACCAAAGGTAGGCGCTGGTCTTGAGTGACACAGGGCTGCCTGCCCCATGGCTTCTCCCAGCCCCACACCTCAGAGGAGCTTCAGTGCTGCTGGAGCCATCCTGGTGCCTTCTCTCCAGAACCACCACTGTCCCCAGCGCTCTGAGTTACGTGGTCTGTGTCTGTCTCCAGAAATGTGGAAAGATTGAAGTTTTGGGAGTTACACCCACTCCTTGGCTCTGGTGGGAGCCGCCTTCTCTCCTCTTGGCTGATGAGATTGTCCTTTAGGGTGTGCTGGGCCCAAGTCAGGCTGCTGGTGGCTAAAACAGGAGCTGTTTTGGGAGCAGGGATGGGACAGTGTGAACAGCCACCTCCTCTCTGCCACAGTGTGGGCAGCAGAACCCCAGGGGCAGGAGGTGTTTGCTGGCTGATGGTGGTAGGAGCTGGCTGTAGCTGATGGGGAAGGGAGGAAGATTGTTGCAAAGGCAGGTAGTAACTGCAGAAATGTGCTCAGCATCCTTCAGCCACTTTAGGAGGAGTACCCCAAGGGAAATGCACCCCCTGGATCCCTTGGAGCAGTTGTTGATGCTAGGAGAGATGCTGCTGCCTCATCCTGCCCTGCACATGGGAGAAAGCAAACACAGCAGCAGGAAAACTGCTACCTCTTGGCCCCTGCTACTAAAAAAGCACCGTTTCACAGCCTGGGATAAAACTGTTGGAACAAACCACAGCGGCTGCAGAAGCAGGTACAGCTCCCTGGCCACAATGGGTGGGCAGGGATGTTGTTGCTGACAGGGCTCGCCCGAGTTGTCACCCCTTGATGTGACCTTGTGCCAGCCACCTGCTGGGGATCCCTGCTTTTCAGCTAGCTGGTGGGCCATGGCACCTTGCCTAGCAATTTCCAGTGATTAAAGGAAACCATGGGGCCAGTCTATATAATAGCTGCTGAATGATCAGTTGTGCCATAACCCATTGTTCATTATCTGTGTTTTGCTGGATAACCTGGACCCCGTTGGAAAAGTGCTATTTCTTCTGCAGTCAGCTGTATTTTAATAAGTTACATTATGGGTAAAACATCCCCAGAGAAAATCCAAGCATCGTTCCATTTATCAGCCATGCAAAGTTCAGAATAAAAATATTCCAAGGTGAGGTAATGTACTGTGACGTTGTGCAAGTTAATTTATAAAAGAATTAACCGTGTTTAGAACAGTAGAAAAGAGGAAGAAACTTTTTTCTCTAGCCAGCCAGCTTTGGAGTGGCCCTAAAATGAAACATACTGGCAGAAAAAAACCCACCACATTTCTTCCTTAAAACAGGGTGGGCTTTTCTTGACAAGCTCAGGTGCTAAAAGGGCAATGAGTAAAACCAGGGTTGAAGTGGAATTGCAGCTCCCTGGGCAGGCTGACCCAGGGAACTCTAGGTGTTGGGTAATTCCCATCAGCTGGAGCACTGCTACACTCTTGGGTATGCTGGTGACTGTTAATTAAGTAGTGTTAACGAGAGCTCTAGGACAAGAGAGGTTATCAAAGGCTTGCCTGTGCAGAGTCCCAGGGGCAGGAGGGTTTGCCAGCATCAGGGTATCTTGAAGATCCAGGCTTCTTCCAGTCGAAGCCAGCGTGAGCATCCTGTGTGTTTTGAGGTCCCTGATCAGGGAGGGGACACGAGCACTGCTGTGTGTCCTCAGCCAGTGAAGGGTGCTGCTGCAAGCTGTGGGCGCTGGCTGTAAAATGTCTGGAATGAAATTTTCCTGGGAGATTTCCATGCTCTTTTCTGTGACTGTGCTTCCCTGGGTGTCTTCAGGACACAGGATCTCCTTCGGGCACCTCCTTGAGCTCCTTGTAGGTGCAAGTCCTGCTCCCACTCCACGCTGTTGGAAATGCGGACACATCCCAAGGTGAATCCATGGGGACAGGCTTTCTGGTGTCTGCCTTCACTAGCGATGTCCCCCAGCCCCGTGCTTCGGATCCTGCCCCCAGCTGTGGTGACACAGATCCTGCACACCCGAACAATGACTGATGGAGCTGGGAGAGACCCTCGGGGGCTCCTATTCCAACGAATGTTTGCAAATAATTTCTTCCCCCTTAGCTGGCAAATTTCGTCTCTGCTTTGCAGAAGCAGTGAGGAGTCTCTATTTAGAAGCTGTTTTTTTCAAAATAATGATTTATAATAGATCAAGAATAATGAAACTGCTGGAGGAAGAGAGGGCCAGTCTGGGCGCTCGGATGGCCTAATGAAGTCCCATCGAAGTTCCCATTTGTTGTCAGCTGTTAATTCTCCCTCCGATTCAGTCCCCAAATTACTTTCCCTGGAACTGAATCTAAATATGAATATCAATTAAGAAGGGCACGAGTAGCTACATCTGGGAGAGGGGGAGAGGAGGCAAATATAATGACAAATCACCTGGTTCCTTTCGAGCATGCAAATTAACATTTAGAGTGTATTTTGAGGAAGGGGAGCTTGGAAATGCTGCTTCACAGAAACAGCTAGATCAATTTTCCAAGCCTGAGCGCTTAAAGATTCTTCAAAGTTACCGAGGACTCTGTCTTGGGATAAAAATATAAAAAAGACAAGAAATCAATGCTGATAATTAATTTAACAGAATCTATACATTCTTTCTCCTTAGTCAATGCAAAGGGAAAATCATACAGTAGTTGAATTTTACATTTCCACAGAGATTGTGCCGGGACAAAATGAATAAACGATCATAAATTACTTCAAAAGCTCTGCTACGTTGTTGGAGTGAGGCTTTTTAATTAACTGGAGGAATTTGTCATAACTTTTCCCCACTGCCCTTGCAAGGGAAACCGATTGCTTGAGCAGCCCAATCCTTCTGAGAGGATGCAACTGCAGACCAGAATGTGGAAGAGCTTTGAGCTGGAAAATGTCAGCGCCTGTTCCCAGCTCCTTCTTTAGGGAGGTATTTTTAAAGCTCTGATTTCACCCGGTGCCTGGTTTGACTCAAGCAGGTGGTTTGCAAAGCCCAGTGCCCATTCCCAGAGCTTGTGTGCCGGCCAGGATCCTGCCTGTGTCCTGGAAATGGGAGCTGGGTGGGGGCTGTAGGGTCTCCCTGCTGGGGGAAGAATTTTTACTAGAGCCTGCAGGAATAGGATGAGAGGTAATGGTTTTAAACTAAAGGAGAAGAGGATCCTCTAGATATAAGACAGGAATTGTTTATAATAAGGGTGGTGAGACACTGGCCCAGGTTGCCCAGAGAGACGGCAGATGCCCCATCCCCAGAAACATTCCAGGTCGGGTTGGACGTGGCTCTGAGCAGTCTGGTCTAGTTGGAGATGTCCCTGCTCATGGGGGTAACAGTTTTAAACTGGAAGAGGGGATATTTAGATTAGATATCAGGAGGAAATTGTTTGCTGTGAGGGTGGTGAGGCACTGGAAGAGGTTGCCCAGAGAAGCTGTGGCTGCCCCATCCCTGGAGGGGTTCAAGGCCAGGCTGGATGGGGCTTGGAGCAACCTGGTGTGGTGGGAGGTGTCCCTGCCCATGGCAGGGGGTGGGTCTGGATGATCTTTAAGGTCCCTTCCAACTCAACCATTCTTAATTCCGTAAGAAGTGTGGGGTTTTGCAAGGTTAGTACGTGACGCTGGGGCGAGCGGGCAGCAGTGGCGCAACATCTGCTCTGTCCAGTCACGGGCAGAGAGAAGCTGGCTTTTAATTATTCAAAACTCATCTTCCCTCCCTTTAGAAACAAATGGGGAGCGGATGGATTTTGGTAATGAATCCCCAGCAGGGTACTTAGGTTTAAAGCAAAACCTGTCCAGTTAAATGTATCCTGTGGAAATGGATTTGATTGCTCTAATCTTCCAGCTTCAATTTGGTGGCGGTGTTAGCATATCGCCAGACAGAAGGGCTGTGCGAAGAATATGAAAGACAGAAAATAAGAAAGAAAAATGGTTGCAGGCAGGTTTTGCCTTTGGTCTCAGCTTCAATGGCTGGGGGATGAGAGGAGCTGGGGACCTGCAGTCACAGCATCCCTCTGGGTTTGCCTGGCTGCCCTCCTCCTGTCAAGCTGCCTGTGCCCTGGGAATGGAAAAGAAGAGCCAGATTGATTTTTTTTTTTTAATTTTTTTTTTTTTCTGATCCATTTAGTGTATAGTTTTCTGTGGCCTAAACCAGGCTGGGGTGAGAGGAGGAATGTGTCTGTGTAATGAGGACATGAAGGGAAGCCCAGGGTGCTCATGGAAAGGGGCTGGTGAGAGGAGCTTGCTCTTACTGTGAGCATTTGGCCTCTTCCTCCATCAGTAAATTGTTCACAAACTGATTGATTTCCATTAAAATACCCTGTCTGTCCTGATTAATGCATGGGGAACTCAGTCAAGGGTGGTGGGTTTGTTGTCTTGGGGAGGATTTGTGCCCCCCAGGAACCCTGAGAGCTGATGTCCCGAGATGCTGGTCTACACCCTCAGTAAACCCAAGATTTCGCCCACCCTCTATGGGGAAGAAACAGAGGATTTTACTCATGTACACAAAAAAAACCCAACCCAAACAAAACTACTTGTGTTTTTCATATTCTTTGCATACGAACACTGAAATTCCCCCCCAGCATTAAATCCTTTACATCTCATTGCAGCCCAGAGGTGTGGGATGGTGCTGCTGGATCATGGTTCACTGGTTGCCTTGATAACACAACACCAAAATCTAAAGTGTCTGGAGCCCAGTCCAGAGGATGCCACTTGAAAACATACAAACCCTTCTAAATCTCCCCAAAACGTGATGGGAGCGGTTTCTTTTTCAGCCTTGATGGCCCGGCTCTCTGCGCTGTGTACTCACAGGTTTCCATCCTTCATGAAGATCCAGCCCCCGAGATCAGACCCAGATGCTTTCCACTATGCTAGGGGTAAAAAATAAAAAAAAAGAGGTCATGCTAGGTAGCTGAATGTGCTCAGTACTGAAAAGGAGGAGAAAAAAAGATCACCTGGTGCTTTACAGTAAGGGCTGGTTTCTGGAACAGGAAGAGCAGCCGAGGAAAGGCTGCATTTATCATCCTTGTCATGTTTTTTATTAGCAAAGTTATATCATGGGCATTTTTCTCTTTCTCCTTTCTTGGATTTTTTTCCTTAGGAGCAGTGGGGCTGCTCTCTGCTGGTTGGGTGACGAGGGTGCAGGGTGCGCACCCCATCAATTAAAGCTGGAGGATGGGCACTGAGATATCACCTAACCAACCTCTTTTAAACTCTCAGTGCTTTCTCATTCCAGAAGAAACCACCATCCCCAGTTCAGCAGGAACCCAATCCTTCCTGGGATGGGTTTGGGTGCCCTCTGATCCCAGTTCACTTGGTGTAAACCCCGACGAGCTCCAGTGTTTGGCAGCAGCAGCCCAGTGTCCCTGGGAGCAGTACTAAGCCTTGGGGGGGGGCTTTTTTCTTTTTCCCTCATTAACAAGTAAATCTCTTGGTGGATGAGGTTTATGTGATGGAGATTGGCCACGATCCGAGTAGGGCAGGCGATCGTGTTCAATTATCTTATTAGCCAGACGAGGCTCATGATGCTGACACCACGCACGGGCTCCAGGTGGGGTGCAGCAGGTTGGTGCTCGCCGTGGGGTCTGATGCTCTGGTTCCAGTGGAGCTGCTGATCCTGTCCCCCTTCCCCAGGGCTCCTGAACTGTGTCTGCCCTTGCTGCTGGCCTGGGCCACATGAAAATGAAGGAATTTTGATTTTCTCTATGTGAAAAAAAAATTTAAAAAAAGCATAGTCATAGAATGGTTAGAGTTTGAAGGGACCTTAAAGATCAGCCAGTTCCAACCCCCCTACCCTGGGCAGGGACACCTCCCACCACACCAGGTTGCTCCAAGCCCCATCCAGCCTGGCCTTGAACCCCTCCAGGGATGGGGCAGCCACAGCTTCTCTGGGCAACCTCTTCCAGTGCCTCACCACCCTCACAGCAAGGAATTTCTTTCTGATATCTCATCTAAATGTCCCCTCTTCCAATTTAAAACTGTTCCCGCTTGTCCTGTCACTCCACTCCCTGAGCAAGAGTCCCTCTCCAGCTCTCCTGGAGCTCCCTTCAGAACCTAGAAGGCTGCTCTAAGGTCTCCCTGGAGCTTTCTCTTCTCCAGGCTGAACAGCCCCAGTTCTCAGCCTGTCTTCATAGGAGAGGTGCTCCAGCACTCTGAGCATCTTGGTGGCCCTCTGCTGGACCTGTTCTAGCAGGTCCATGTCCTTAATGATAAAATACATAAATGAATGATGCATCAAGACAGAGAATGATCAAGGATTACCCCCCCCTTTTTTTTTCTTTTTTTTTGGGGTGGGAGCGAGGGCAGTTCAGTTGCTGTGTCTGTATTTGGAGTTTTAGTCGAGTTCCTGCCCTCAGTTTTCCTAGCATCAAGCCCCAGCACGTTTGTCATAGTGAAGAAGAACATCAGCTGACGTTTTCAGGCCAGGGCCAAATACATCACTTGTCAGGCAGTTCTGCAGCCGCCGCCATTCTTTTCCTGGGGAGGATGGAGGGGACATTCCCAGCCCAGGTCTGCCTGGTGAAGGTGGTGGGCAACAAACCAGTCCCACGCCGCCTGCCATCCTGTCTGCTATCATCCTTTTGTCCTGCTTGTCTTTAAGCACATTTTACCCAGATAAGTAAGAGCCCACAGAAGGAGCTGCAGCAGCCTGAGGGTTATCGAGCATGAATTTCTCCAGCCTGGGAGGGATTTGGTCACTCCCTTGGGGGATGCCGCTGGGCTCTGCAGGACCAAGGTACGTGCTGAGGAGCTTGAAGGCTTTGCACACTTTGTACAGCCCCAGCAGCAGCTGAAACTTGTGTCTGAAGGAGAAGTGCGCTCATGCTTTGCTTTCTTTGCACAAAAAGCCAAGGCAAAGATGAAGCCCATGCAGGGCTGCATCACTTGGGCTGGCTGAACCCACCGGGACATCTCACAGCAGGAGACAGGACCCCTCTCCAGCAGTGGTTTGTCCTTTTTTCCTGCACCATCCATCCCGGAGGGCTCTTATGATGCAGTTTTGGTCTATTGCCACCCTCGAATAAACCGAAGGTACTGTTGAGCCTCATCAGAGGCCTTGCTACCCCTGTCTTGCAGCTGAGGAATGAAAAAAACCCATCTACTGAGTGTGTGGATCCGAGCAGGGAAGGGAGTGCATGAAGTCCTTAGTATTGCCCAGAGGTGAGCTGCATGGAGGAGGAGAAGGCAGGGATGTAACACTCCATTTACAGCATTAAGTATTACATGCCAGGCAGCGCAGCACCCTGAAAGCCAGAGAATTTAATCAAAAAGACATTGTCAGGTGGAATAGCATCAGTGGGAGAGGGACCCGTACTTGGCACCTCAGTGGTTGGCAGCGAAGCCTTTCTGTCTGCTGTTGTCTTAACTTGTGTTTTGGCAGGAGGGTTCCCACTGATTTTTTTTGGGGTGGCTGCAGGAGTGTCATATCCTGGGGTGCTGGGGAGAAGCAAACCCTGCAGCCCAGCTGGGTCAGCTGCTTTCTTGTGCCGTATGAGATGGCAGCTCTGGGATTTGTCCCCAAGCGTGTGACATGTCTACCCTGTGTGGTAGAAGGGGAGGTAGAGAGTGTTTGCAGACAAGAAGGCAGCTATTTGGAAAATAAGAAATGTGGAAAGGCTCGGTAAGAGGTCAGCCATGGGGTGAATCCTCTTCTCCCCACCATGAGAATCCCCCTGCTACGGCCCTGGGGTGATGCTCCTGCTGCAGCCAGGCCCCCTGGCCTGGATCATGGTTGACCCCAACCCAGGGCTGCCTGTGCTCCTTTCTCAGGATGGTACCCACAGCAATCACAGCTCTTCTTAGTGTCAGTGAAGATGCTCCAAGCGGGATCTGCCTCTGCCCTTTTCTCTGCCACCCTTGCCCCCCTGCCAGACATCTCCCTGTCTGCACTGGGGTTTCAATTACCCATCCCTCCCCTCATCTCCAGACTCCATGAGAGGAAAATTGGTTGATAGCTTTGCCCTCAGCTTTAGTAACACAGTGCTAATAGCACAAGTGGTTTTATTTGCCATCAGGACACAGGGTTGGGTGGGGAGTGCTGACCCGTGAAGATCATTATCTGTGCATCAAGATGCCACGTGTGTGACCTTTCTGGCAAGCAAGGCTCAACATCTTCCTCCTTTTCCGCTTCATTTGAGTTTTGCTCTTGACTCTTCCACTGTCTGATGTCCCCTTATGGCCAGGAAAACCAGCAGCACTCCTGTACCAACCCCTGAGATGCTGTGGGGCACTCGGGCAGCACCAGCATCCAGCCGGGATGGTGCCATATGGCTTTACCTGCCAAAGGAACTTTCTGCAGGGACTTTGCTCTGATGCAACCAGCTCTCAGCCCCCTGCCCATCTTTCCAGGGCATGGAGAGCTCTCAGCAGTGGGAGGGATGTGGAGTGGAGGCAGAAGGAAGAAGAGCAGGAGGGTCTGGGGGCGCATGGGCAGAGCTGCTGCCTAATCCTGAGTCGGAAGTATTTACTTGTGCATTTTTCCCATGTGTTTGTCCCAGCTGCCTGTGGACATCTCCTTTGGACTGATGTTTGGGAAAACATCACAGGCAAACAGGGGGTGTTGGGGAGCAGCACTGAAAGCAGTTGGAACCGCTCTTGAGGTTTGGGGGACCCCAGATGCTGGGAGGGACAGCAGGCTGCAGCCCTCCATGTTCAGGGCTGTGAAGCCCCTCTAAGCGCATCTGTACATGGGGGGTGTCCTGTATCTTATAATAAAACCATAGAATGGTTAGAGCCACAAGGGACCTTCAACATCATCCAGTTCCAACTCCCCTGCCATGGGCAAGGACACCTCCCACCA
>VXBW01005663.1:447595-460502 GCA_013400375.1 Thinocorus orbignyianus
ACCTCCCGCAACCTGCTGGTCACACTTCTTTTCATGCAGCCCAGAATACGATTGGCTTTCTTAGCCAGAAACATACTATTTATAGTGGGCGAAATAAGGCTGTGTATATATATATATGTATGTAAATGTGTATATAGATATTTAAATAGGCCGATTTGGAAGTTGCTATCCACCCATGCTCTGTAGAAAAGACAAGTGTGATTTTTGCAGAAGGGGAAACTGAGGCACAGGCTGGTAGGTTTGTACCTGGAGTCACCAGATTAAGACACGAAGGTTCCTCAGGTGTATTCAATCAGCCCAGCAAAGACCAGTCCCCACGGTGTCCTCTATGTCAGTCCTGTATCACCTCTCAGTCCAGCCGGCTCTTTGCAGATGCTGTCAGGTCACGAACCCACGCGCTTTAGTACCACTGACAGAGGATTTTTGCCAATTAAGCCAATCTAATCTTTATTTCCATGTCTGTTTTTAGGTGACAGTTATTTGGCAGTTTATTCTCTGCCTGGATTCCTCTCTCTTGTCGGGAGCGGCCCGAGTTCCACTGTGCAGAGCAAACCTCTCGCAGGCAGGGAGAGAACATCTCTTTATTTGCCAGGTAGGCTTTTTTGTCCAATATGATACGAAAAATGAGATCTGAACTGGACTTTCGTGGGGATAAAAGGTACCAGTGTGAATTGGGATTGGGGATTTGCTTTGGGGTGGTGATTGTTTGGTTTGGTTTGTTGTTTTTTTTGCTTCTTCCTTTATTTCTGTGAGGAATTAAAGCAATAGCATCACGGCTGCAAAGGCAGAGCTTTCTTGGAGAAGATCCAGGCTGGTTTGACACTGTTGCCCTGAATGACAAGAATAAAAATAAATATTTTAAATTAAAAAAAAAAAAAAAAAGAAGAAAAACAACTCCAGAAAGAAAGAAATTCCAGCAGCCACTACTCCTGCTACAGCATTGCTAATCCAACAGCTGAAGGTTTATTTGTACTGACTAAGCTGAAGTGAGCAACTTAATTCCCTTTTAATTCTCTTCAGAAGGCTTCAGAAAGCCTAATAGCTGTTTTCTTGCCTGCAATTAACTCAGAGGCAGCCCCCAGCCTTCCTGGCCTCCGTGGACTTGGTGGCAGTGGCTGGGTTTTTATTTCCCCTTCCCAGCAGCAGGTGTGACCACAGCCAGGAGCAGGACTGATGGAGCTGCTGAAGATGAAGTTGTTATTTTTCACGGAGGCTTTATATGTTATTTAGGCTGCCTGGGGGTGGCCTCCCTCTCGCTATAGGACAGTGAGGAGTGGTGTCACCCCACCACATGCCATGGGGCCACTCTGGAATATGTCAGCCAGGGCTCAACCAAATGTGTGTCTTTAAAGCCTCCCCTGGCCCCTGCAGCTCCAAAAGGCATCTCAGGGGGGTTAAATACACTGCAAATCCCACTTAGTACTTACAGCACCTCTTTTATCTGACAGCCCAGGCTGCAGAGCTGATGAGCCCCTCAGTGAGACCGTCACATCCCCAAGATACAGGCTAAAATCCTTGGGAAATCTGTCAGAGCATCCCACCTCACTCTGACCGGGGTCAGCATAGATTATTCCAGCCCATCAAACCAATCTCCATCCATCTCGGTGGGTGCAAGGCAATCTATTTTTTTTCTACAAGGTCTTTTTCTCCAATGGCCTAGACCATTTAAAAATAATCCCAAAAATCCAAGCAAACCCTAAGAAAAGAATTAATAACATACCAAAACCCCAGGCCCCATACTATTTTGTAGTGAAAATCAAGCATCTTTAAATCAGCGTGGACTTTTGGGTGGATTTCTGGGTGTGGGCCCATGCGTGGGGTACAGCTGACCCCACAGCTCACCCCATGTCAGTTTGTGGGGTGGTCCACGCAGCTTCCCCCGAAACCTTGTGTCCCACCTCTCCTTGCACACTAACAAGCTTCTTGTAGCACATCCTTCAAAGAAACTGCCTGATTTCTTTCCCTTGCTGTTTTCACAGGCTGCTTATTTCCTAACGAGGAGTAGTTGCTGCTTGGCTGAAGGATGCTGTCTGCTTAGGGCTGGGGATGGGGAAGCAGGACTCATGGATACAGCTTGGCTCCAAGGTTGGGAGGCTTCCCCTGCATCTCCCGAGGGGCCAAAGGGAGAGGCCTGGAGATGACAGGTCACACTAGGTGTCTCCAAGCCTTGCAGGGAGGGGTACAGTGGGAGGCCCATATCCATGGACCTTGCTTTTGCTTCCCCAGCACTGCTGTCAGGATCGGCCCTTCCCAAGCAAAGCTCCAGCTCCAGCCTTCACTGACATCTAGTGGCAATGGGGACACTTAGATCTGGCAGTGGGGTGGCCAATTAGAGCCAAAAAGCAGGGTGCAGCCTTCTCTGCATGTCCCCATCCTTGGTGGGATGTCATCTCCTCTGGGGAAGGGCACCTCCTTGCTGCACACACCTGGTAGGGACCTTGCAAATAGTGTCCCTGCGTCTGCAGATGGTGACATCTGGAGTCATTAAAGGGTTTGGGGTGAAAAGGCTTTTAAAATACAACAGCAAAGCTTTGCCAGCTGCAGGTTAACTGCTCTGTCACCCTTCTCCATGCTCCTCCAGCAGCCTGGTGCATTGATGCCCTCCTGGGCAAGGATGGGTTTTGAAACATGCTACTGGAGGTATTAGTCTTGAGGGCTTCTCACTTCTTTCCCAACTAAAGAAATGAAAAGTTTTGGCAGGAGGGGCTAGCCTGGGCCAGCCCCGATCTGCACAAATTGAGCTAAAAGCTGTAAAAAAGCAAGAAGGAAAGCAGCAGCAGGTGAGGCGGCTGTGAAGGGAGGGGGACATTGAGGCTGGGATGTGCCCAGCTCCTTGGAGGTTTCTCTTGATGGAAGCAGGTGAGATGCCACCTGGTCTTGTTGCCCCACTAAGAATGATGGATGATGTTACCCTGCAAACCTAGTTTGTAAAACCTGGGCCAGTGCAACCCACCCCTCAGCACTGGAGCTGGTTTAGGGGCTGGAGCTGACCCTTGCTGTTTGGACTAATTTTACCTCCTCCACCAAAAACCCCAAACCTGGGTTCACTTTGTTGCAGTTCAAACACAGTTTTACGGCTCTTTTAATCTCCAGAGTTCTGAACTTCCGTCTCAAAGCAGCACAGAGCTCAACTCCACGCTGCTGAGAATCCCCTATTTCTCTTTTAATTATTTGATAGGAATCTGCCTGGGGTTTTTTATTCCCACTGAACACCCTTATCACTGCCCTGGCTGTACGTGCGTGCATGCAGGACAGCAGTTCCTTCCCATCCATCTGCTGGAAATGCAGACAATTCACTGCCCTCAGAGGACTATCCAAGCACAATGGTGTGGCCACCCCTTTTCCGCAGAATAAGGATAGGAATTAGCATCTTGAAAGCCCCGTTACCAACTCCACAACAGGAGGAGCAGAGTGAGAGGAGTCTGACCTGATACCAAAGGGGAAGGTGGAACTCTTGAACAGCTGAGACCCCTCCTCATGCCCATAACCCCTCGTCTACAGGGTTACCTAATCTAATTTGCTGATTTTTCAAGCAAATTAGCTCCTGGGCAGGGCTGAAGCCAAGTGGTTCTGCTAAGAAAAAAAAATTCTGCACTAAGAGAAGAGGAAATGGTTTGCCAAGGAGGAAGGAGCCAAAGCAGCTGGCAGACGTCTATTCCCATTGCTCACCACAGTCAGAGCCCAGAATCGTAAGGCCCAAGGTGCCCAAAGCTCCAAGCTAAATGCTTTTTTAATGGAATAACATACCCGTGATATATATTTGAGGCTCAAGTTTTGCATGCAGGATGGTTTTTTTCCCTATTTCTCTTTTATTTTTTTCCTTGCCAAGGGTAAGAAGAAAATAAAAGCCTATAATCTTCAACTGGCAGGCGCAGAGGAGATAAGCTTCAGGTGTCTCCCAATGCTCACGAGGAGTTTTATTCTCCCACCTTATCTCTACCTCCAGGTCATGTCAATTTGGGGCTTAACGTGGGCCCCGGAGGGGAGGTGCAGAGTGGTGCCATCCCCATCCCTGCTCTGGCCAGGGGGTCCGAGGGAGGGCTGTGTTCCCAGGCAATGGCAGAGTGTTTCCCAACGATAACCCATATCCTCACCTGGCATCACTCAACTGCAACACACAGATCCTTCTGGTGGCGATGTGAACACCTGGACCATAAACCCAGCCTGGCACGAGCATCCCTGGAAGGACCTGGTGAGCATGAAGAAACCTGTTTTCCCCATCGCTTCAGGTATTGGAGCCTTCAGTGCTAATTATCGTGTGCTTCAATTCCTCCATAACTGATATTATCTTCAAAGCTTAGATGTCTTGCTCTAATGCTTCCAGTTTTTTATTCCTTTTTTTTCCTTTGAAATCCTGCAAGGGAGCCTCTGGGACCTCACAGTTCCTGCTTTATGTTTGCTTTTAATCAGCTTGCTTCCTTTCCTCAAAACAAAGACAAATAATACTGCAACGGTTTCTCCTTGGAAATTTCTGCACACTGAGAAGAAGAGAAGAAGGGGGAAGCGTGACTTATTAAAGGCTCAACTTCTTGATGTCTTTCCTCCTTTTTATCTGGGTTACTGCAAGACAAACGACTCTCTTAATTTAGCTGAGAAATTGAAGGCTGCCCGTGTAATCCGGCAGCGGGCTAGCCAGCTGGCTGCCTGGGGAACCGTGGCATGTGGGTACGGTGAAAATAAAGTGAGGTGATGGGGTGCTGCATCCCCTCCTGATGCTGCACAATTGCCAAGCCAAGGAACTCATTGCTGGTGCCAGAAAATCATGTAGCAGCATGGCAAGAGCTGCCCTGGTCCTGGCGTGATGAAACCCCAGTCGCTGGTGTGGTGGAATGCCTCCAGTAGATGCTGGGAGGATGGTTTGTGCTGCCCCAATGGAGAGATGGCTGTGCTGGGTTGAGGTGATGCTTAGAGAAAGGGAAAGCATCTGTACCTGCTCATGGGTGCCCGTCACAGCCAGCAGCATCTAGGGTAGCACTGGATTATTCCAGAAGATGGATTTGTTGGCCAAAAGCACAAATCCTGCCCCTGTGAAGGCCTCAGACACAAGAACTTTGCTCCAAGATGTCTCACTTCATAGATCAGCATTAGAAATGGCTGGTAAATGCTCCCCTGCCACCACGCAGATGGGTTCCATGCGGCTCCTGGGATGCAGCCCCTGAAACTTCACATCTCTGGGCTACACAACCTCCTTACTCTGTGCAGGAGGGCTCCAGATGGATGGGGACTGATGTGGGCAGGAGCAAAAGGCGATGTGAGGAGGTTTTGCAGCACCGTGGTGGGCATCCAGGCAGCCATGGGCAAGCAGCAGGTCACCCTGTGGTGCCTTGGGCAGCGACCAGAAACCCTAACATAGCCCAGGCTCCTCTAAGAAATGTGATCTATGCCAGAGCCTCTGCACTCTCCTCCTTCCAGAGAAGCCAAGCGGAAAGTTTGGGGTCATTTTTCTGCTTTTCTCATATTTGCTCCCTGCTGGAGCTGATTTATCCCTGTGGCTCGCAGAGCTACACGAGAGAGGGACATGTTCTGCCTCTGTAGTACAGGAGATTGCTATAAATTATTAGCTTCTTTGTGTCAGCCAGAGCCCGACACAGCCCATAAAACTTTCTGGCCGTGTTATTGTGCTCGAACGTGGCACCAGGCTGCTGGCGGGGAGCCGGCCCAGACCCAAAGCAAGGGGTTGCCAGCTCAAAGGATGTGTTTTTCTCCGATGTGACACCCCCACCCTTCTTCTTAATGTCACCCACAGACTTCAGGGGTCCACGGAGCCTCAGAGGAAAGAGCTCTGTCCTCTCTGTCACTCGTGTCTCCGGATGTGTCACCACGTGCTACAGCCCTGCAGGTACCGTGGACACCCCTCCACCACGAATGGGTGGGCAAAGCACCCCACAGCACGTGTTTGTGAGGCTTAGAGATGGAATAATAATGTATTATTACTATTAATATTTATTAACCCTAAGCATAGAACCAATAAGACTGAAAATTAGTGGTCTGAAGGCAAAATTGCAGCATATTCGATATATTATCCATAAGTGATGTGCGCAGGAGGGCAGAGTGGGAAGCAAAGGGGATCTCACGAGAGCCACAAAAACTGGACTTTTAATTTAAAACTATCCTTCACTGCCTTGAGTGTCTCTCCTGCGAGTCCATTTTTTATTTCCCCCTGTGCAGCAGTAATCAGGAGGTAACAAGGGAGAAGGGGAAACGGATTGTCTGGCAGCTCTATCTGGCCGATTCCAGTGCTGTAAATTATAGATATATATGGTACAATGGAGTGCTGGGATATTAATTTCTGTTGTTGAAAATCACAGACCCTCGGCTTTAATTTACTGCTAAATAATAAATGACTTTGTAAGATACTCAGCAAAGATAAAGACGCCCCGGTAAATCAAACAGCTCATAAGCACTTATGGAACAGTCTATCTTGTATGTGTACTTAAGTGGTTTATATTGTTCTCACAAAGCAGAAATAAGCAGGCGTTTAACTGATGCTATCTGCCAAAATAAAGGATGAACCCGTGAATCAAATGGTTTCCTGCAAATCCTCATTTGCATTTGCAGAATTAAATGAAACATGGTGCTTTAGGGATTCTGAAACATTTAGATACAAGCCCAAAATGTGCCCCACAGGAGGCAACAGATGCAGTCAGTGGGGCCATCACGGGGAGCAGCAGGTGGCTTTGTATAGGGTTTATGTAGGATTTCTGCATAGCTCAGCTGGAGGAGGAATGGTGGGCACGGATAAACCTGGAAGAGACCAGGGTTTGGAGCCTTCTCACCCCTCACCCTGCATTTGCAAAACCACCCTGAGCATGGCTCCTCAATGGAGAGCCAGGCCCCTGCCTCAGTTTCCCTCTTGGCACGCAGATGATGCCATCTGCCTCCCTGGGCTGCTACGCAGGTCCATCTCCTGGCTCAGCGTGTATTTTCCTCTTCTCCCTGGGTCTATTTGCGCAGGGCAGCAGTGGCAGAGCTGCTAATTACATCTGCGGGAAAGGCAGGAGCTTTCGGGCTGCTGTAAGTAAGATGGATGTTGGGCTCTCGGAGCACAGCCCCAGGGATCCGGGAAGGCGATGTCCCCGGTGTGCCAGGC
The DNA here is from genome assembly GCA_013400375.1 of Thinocorus orbignyianus. NCBI lineage: Eukaryota > Metazoa > Chordata > Aves > Ciconiiformes > Thinocoridae > Thinocorus > Thinocorus orbignyianus. The sequence continues at coordinate 454,686 of VXBW01005663.1, forward strand.
TCCGGCTATTTGCAAAGGCAAGTTAGAGTCCAAATGATGCAATTAAGAGTCTGAAGTGAAAATAAGGTACAGACGTGGCCAATTTTGACATTTATATCGCGTGTTTGTTATGCAAATTGGCCAAACTCTATAGGAATGCAACAGAAGGAGATTGCAAAGGGCACCAGCTCATCCGAGGCGCCCGCGTTGGAAGCGTGTCTGCAGCCGCGGAGAGCAGCACGGTGGGGAGGCGGCTGGAGGCACGGGGGGGCTCTGCCAGCAGTCATGATGCCTGGCTGGGGATGGGGGACATTTTTGTGTTTTTGTGATATTTTGCCGTGGGTTTTGCAGAGCAAGAGGATGTCAGCACCAGTCTCCAGAATGCAAATAGAGAGGAATTTCCTCGGGGTAGTTTCAACACCCGGAGCTCCAAGTGTGCCTCCTGTGTGCTGCTGTGGCTTGATCTTGCTTGTGAGGATACAGGGAGCTCCTGGCTGGAAAAGAACCAAGTGCTCTGGAGCATTTCAAAGGCGTTTCAGAGTATGGCTACCTGAGCACAAAATAAAAGGGATTGCCACAGATGCTTCAGGGCTGGTCCCAGCTACCAGCCTTCCTCCTACTCAGACAGGGGTCTGCTGGATTAAAGGTGGTCAGTACTCCCATGTCTACAGGCACCCTAAACACCTGACTGCCAGCCCACAGAGCTGTCCTTCTCATGCACTGCTCGTGGGAGGACCAGATGAGTAACTGCTGGTGTTGAGTCCTGCCCTGCAGGCACACATATGGCCAAGAAACATCATCGCTGAGATCCAGCTGTGCTGGTGGAAGGAGTGAGCATCCTGATCAGTCATGGCTGGATGCAGCTACCCCTGCAGATGTGCTGTTTGGAGAGGAGTCATCATCCCACTCTGGGGGTTTGCTTCAGCAATATGAAGAGGTCTAAGGCTGCTGTTCTGCACACAATGCTGAGCCACCAGGCAGAAGAGAGGAGCTCAGGGCTGGGCACAGTTAGTCTGCGTCTGAGAAGTTAGTCAAGCTCCCTGACACACTGCTTGGTGGCTCGATGTTCTCTGCTGGAGGATAGGTAATACCTGGCTGTCACTAAAATGAGGGAAGCACAGACTTAAAATGCCAGATCTAGCAGAAATTTTGCCACAATGAGTCATTCTTCCAAGAAGGCCCCGGTATATGGGAGGCAGCAGCATGTCTGGCCACCGCAGCGCTCCTCATCAGGTCGCCTGCTCTGAGATTTATCTTCTCAGGAGCAGACGGACGCCAGCCCAGCTGGCTCCAACTGAAGTGTGCACACAAACTGCCCTGCTGGCAGGCTGAGGGGAGAAGAACCTCCAGCTGGGGTCAGTGACAAGTGCCTGAGAGAGAGAACCTCTTTCCCCAGCACAGCTGGATGTGGTCGGGGATGTTTCTCTTTGAGCAAGTGGGTTTGAATGGCGATTCATTAGACACAGGAACCTCTGCCACCATCTCTGCGGCAGGGGCCTGGGAACAGAGGAGATGCTGATGAGAGTAAATCTAGAGACAGCTGAGCTCTGTGGAGCAGGAAGTTTTCACTTTGTATTTCAGGTTAAGCCAGATATCCTCAAGCTTTCAGCTCAGCAGCACTGCAGCCCTGTGGACAAGCAGGCATCAAGGGCCTGGGGCTCAGGAGTCCAGGTGACGTGAGCTGCCACACAACCAGCCACGATGCTCTCCATCCAAGGGGGACACCCGCATTTTCATCTCTGCTGGCCTCATCTTCCAAGTGTGAGACAGGCCAGGGCAGCCACGCTCATGGCCTGTTTCAGATGCCACAGGGACCAGAGCACACCAATGGTCCTGCTCATGGGGGCAGATGAAATCCTTCGGTGTGAGTAGCCCTGGGAGAGGCAGGAGTTTGTGTGGTGGGAGCAGGCTGGGAGCGTGTATAGAGATGGGGTTTCACGTCAGAGATACTCAAAGTACAAACTGAAGCATGGGACAAGGGCTCAGCTTCATTTTTCTCACTCTCTGGTGAGTGCTTTTACCCATTTAACTCAATGCCGGGATCTGTGAGAGACCAACTTTCTGACAAAACATCCCACCAGCACCCAAAGAGTTGAAAAGCCTCAACTCCCTGCTCTCGAGTGCCATGTGCTTGTCACTGCAGCACCACTGTCCACGTGTCCACGGGACATTGTACCTGGGGCTGATGGAGCAGCCGTGGTAGCCGATGGTCCCATGGGCAGGAACCTCAGCACTGTGGTCTGCCAAGCTTCGCAGCAGTGACTCCCAAGGCAGGAGGACCCAACCTCGAAACCATCAGGCTCCCGAAAGCGTATGCGATTTTATTTTGCTAACGCTGCTGAAATACAGGGCAGCTCCAATTTGCCTGGAGCTGCTCAGTTGTAACATGGCACCGCGGGGAAAGGCTGTACAGAAAACCACATCTGACACTGAAAGCTTCTCGCTGGAGCGCAGCAGGAGAAAAACAAATTACTATGGCATAAACGAGCAAATCCATCATCAGAGGGAAGAAGAGGAGAGAATTGGTTTAAGGATCCACGTGCGAGACTGTGACAGTAATCATATAACGGCCCTTTAAATGTCAAGGGGGATGAACATGGTTTAACAGCAACAGAAATGCTGCCAAGCTGGGCAACGTGTAACAAAGCAGATGGATGGATAGATCTACCTATTATCTGCTCCCTAGGAAAAAAAAAGGAGCAGGAGATAATTCAGGTTTATGCTTTATCTAGTGTGTAAATCTCAGAAAGGTAATGTTTTCTTTTATCAAAAAGAGGGGGGGAAAAAAATTAGCTTGTTTTCAGAGCTGTCCCTGCCATCAGCCAGACAGCACAGGTTCAGCTGCACAAATGAGATACATAACATTTCAAGCTGGCTGCAGCCCTGGCAGTGTGACACACAGGGAAAAATGAAAGGATGCGGAGGGGTGTGGAAGCCGATGGGATGGTGCTGGGCGGCTAGGTGGTCCCACAGCTCCTTTCAGCAGCACCGAGATGAAGGAGAGAGAAAAAAGAAGGTGTGTGAGGGCAGGGGGATGCGGCCAAGGCAGCAGATCGCAGCATTGTTTGTGGTTTTGCTTTCAGGCTCTGCACATGCATGTTCTTGTGCCACCCCGATGCCTGGCCCCACAAGGAAGGGAATGTCTGTCCAGAGAGGGGTCTCCAGCTGCATCTCTCTGCCAAGCTGGTGTGGAACAAGGTTGGGAAGGTCTGGGAGCCCCTCTCACTCAGCTGGGAAAGCCCAGCTCTTTTGTGAGGGTGCCCAGGGTGCCTGCCACAGCCTGGCTGGTCTGTCCAGGTCTGCGATGAGCCTCCTGTGGCCACTGTGTGTGAGGTCTTAGGGTCTAGCTTCAGGCAGACTGGCCACAGGGCACTCCCACCAAGCTCAGAGCACCTTCTGACACCACTAAAGGGCTTCACTCTAATGATAAGGAAAAAAAAAACCTACTGAGGATCACCATATCCAGTATTCCCCCTCTACTATGTGTTTGTGAGATCCCACCTGGAGTCCTGTGTCCAGCTCTGGAGTCCTCAACACAGAAAGGACATGGACCTGTTGGAATGGGTCCAGCGGAGNTCAGCAGCACATTAAAACTTGGGCTCTGCTGGGAGGAGAGGCAAACGTCCCTCGGCTTGTGACCATCAGCTGAGGGACAGAAAGGGCTTTGTATCCTGAAAAGCACAGAAGCAGGTTTTGCAAAGTGAGCGCCTCAAATCTGCAGGTATTTATGTTTTCATTCATCCCTTTGCACCACAATTCTGTGAGCAAAATGAGGATCGTGACCTCCGATTTCACGGGGACTGGAAAGACGTTCCTCGCTATTTGTAAAACACTCTGCCAGGCTATTTACAACCACCAGAAGAAAAATCACAAGGAAATGAAGAGTTTAGTATTCAGAGCAGGCTCCGAGCAGCGCACAGGCGGCACAGCACACCCGCTAACGAGAAACCAGAGTATTGAATTACCTGCTCAGCTGGCGGGGCTGATCTGCCCTCGCAGCCGTGGGTCCAGGCTGGCGGGACCAGGAATTGTCACCCTTGTCATTCAAGCCCCTTGCTCGAATGCGTCAGCACCCAGAGGCCACACGAAGGGTTTCGGGGCAGCCTGAAAGCCAGTGGTCCCTAGTAGTGTGGTGCTTGGCTTTACCAGCTGCTCTTTTTGTCCAGGTTTTGCATGTCTGATATGGGTCTGCATGTATATTTTATAAAAGGGCTGCTAAAATGTGTTATTGCAGAAATAAAGCTAAGTGCTTATTCATTTTTAATGAGCCATCGGGGAGAAAGCTATTGCCTGCGTGTTGTAGTGTTTTTCTTCTGTTGGGCTAGTTATACCGAAATGCCTTGGAGGGAAATTTGTGATTAAATTACATGAGTGAGAAACCTTTATTCACGCTGAAAAGCCCCTCTCACTTAGCCAGGAACAGAGCTGTTGGAGCCACTGAAAGTGAAGCACAGTTCATGGAATCACAGGATGGTTTGGGTTGGAAGGGACCTTAAAGATCATCCAGTTCCAACCCCCCGCCATGGGCAGGGACACCTCCCACCACACCAGGGTGCTCCAAGCCCCATCCAGCCTGGCCTTGAACCCCTCCAGGGATGGGGCAGCCACAGCTTCTCTGGGCAACCTGGGCCAGAGTCTCACCACGCTGGGTGAAAAATTTCTTCCTGATATCTAATCTAAACCTCCCCTCTTCCAGTTTGAAGCCATTACCCCTCGCCTCATTACTACATGCCCTTGTGAAAAGTCCCCCTCCGGCTTCCCTGTAGCCCCCTTCAGATACTGGAAGTGGCTCCAAAGTTTCCCTGGAGCCTTCTCTTCTCCAGGCTGAACACCCCCAGCTCTCTCAGCCTGTCCTCACAACAGAGCTGCTCCAGCCCTCAGAGCATCTTTGCGGCCTCCTCTGGCTGCCAAGAGGTCCATGTCCTTCTTGTGTTTGTGTCCTCAAGAGCTGGACCCAGCTCTCCATGTGGGGTCTTGTAGGGCAGAATCCCCCCACCTCTCACTCTGCTGGGGACACAGCCCAGGATGTGGGGGGCTTTCTGGGCTGCTAGCACAATGTTGCTGGCTCATGTTGAGTTTCTCATCCACCAGCACTTCCAAGTCCTTCTCCTCAGGGCTGCTCTCTGTCCATCCTCTGCCCAGCCTGGATCTGTGTGGGCATTGCTGTGGCCTGCGCTTGGCCTGGCTGAACTCCAGGAGGTTAGCAGCCTTCCAGGATCTGAAGGGAGCTCCAGGAGAGCTGGAGAGGGACTCTTGCTCAAGGAGTGCAGGGGGAATGGTTTTAAATTGGAAGAGGGGAGATTGAGATTAGATATTAGGAAGAAATTCTTTGCTGTGAGGGTGGTGAGATACCGGAACAGGTTGCCCAGAGAAGCTGTGGCTGCCCCATCCCTGGAGGGGTTCAAGGCCAGGCTGGATGGGGCTTGGAGCAACCTGCTCTGGTGGGAGATGTCCCTGCTCAGGGCAGGGGGTGGGACTGGATGATCTTTAAGGTCCCTTCCAACTCTAACCATTCTATGATTCTATGACTCTAGGTTGGCCTGGTCCCACCTCTCCAGCTCCCTCCGGATGGCACCCCTTCCCTCCACACAACGTGAAGAGGCGACCCCAAAAACCACCAGCAGAAAATTCGCTCTAAACACTGATTTACTCCCTATTAACGCAGGCGCAGGCTCAGCTCTGGCCCAGAGCAGCCTCCAAAATCCCCCTGACTGCAGAGATTTGCCCGGCTGACACTGCCCTGCCCCCGGGGCACTCGCCCCCCGGCTACCCGCCCCCGGGGCCCGCACCGCCGCCATCAGGCCCGCTCGGGTTGCCATAGCGACGAGGGCCGGGGCA
>VXBW01005663.1:460819-473261 GCA_013400375.1 Thinocorus orbignyianus
AGGGTGCAGGGAGTTTTGGGGTGTAGTGTGGGGGTGTCGTGAGGGCTTGAGGAGTGGGATATGGGTCTGGAGAGGGGGGGTCACACTAGGGGCAGTGGGGTGTGATGTGCAGGAGGAGGTGGGGAAGAGCTCACTTGGGCCCTGGGGTGGGACTGGCGAGCCATGGAGTGGGGAGGGGGCTGCGTGGCAGGAGGGGGGTGGGGCAGGGACTGTCTGTTTTTTCTTGTGAATTTTCCCAAAACTTTGTGCGTCGCAAGGTTTCCTGCTGGGGCTCAGCCCCAGAGAAGCCACGGCCCTGGATGGTGACAGCCAGTAGTTACCAAGGAACTTGGTGCTTCCACTGAGTGAGAACCAGGTGAGTCGGGGGACCCCGTGGGTTGGGGCAGGAGGGGTCTGTGGGCACCGTGGAGACTGTGGGGCTGGGGAAGGGCTGCTGGGCGGTGGGGCCATGGGGCCCGGCCTTGTACCAGCCAGCCTCACCCGTGCCCGAGATCAACTCCCCAGCAGGCTCCGTGCTGGGCTTCACCCCGTGCAGTAACAGGTGTGAGCATCCATGCAGCGTTTTGATGGTCATGTATGATACTGCATACAACAGTCCTGAAGAAGAAAGAGCTTTTAGATTAGTTTATGTAATATATGCTGGATCTTCTTTTGAAAATACTCCAGCAAAATTAAACTCATGTTGCCCTTCCTTTGTGGGTGGGTTTTACTGGAAAGCAGACATGGAAAATTGATATGTATTTTTTTCCCTTGATTTATTACTGGTATTGAATTGCAAAACTTTGTTTCCCACATAGTAGGGAATACTGATAAGGTGTGATAAGGCGGTTTCTTTACTTGAGCAAATTGTAAGGCTTTGTTGGAAGCTGTGTACTTAGCTCTCTGGTCACACCTGTGATTTTCTTTGCTGTTTGGTTTTGATCCTGCAGCCGGGGAGTTCAGCTGGGGTCACAGCTCTGGCAGCACATGCTCTCGGAAGCATGGGAAAGGGAGTGGGAAAGGCCTGAGCTGTGAACCTGGCACCAAAGTGACCCTGGTTTCTGACAAAAATTCTTTGCTTAAAGAAAAAAAAAAAAGGCTGTTTTCCTCTTTGTTGTTGTTGGGTGATCTGGCACAGCGAGGTCACCCCAGGTGGTGGCTCTGGTACAACTGAGGAGCTGCCAGACAGCGAGAGGAAAAAGGTGCTTCTTAAACCAGCTTTGCTGTAGCAAAAGTAGTATTTTTTGTTTTGCTGCAGCCGATCTGGTGATCAGGAAGGTCTCCTGATGCAGTTTGGGATAAAAGGAATGGATATTTCATTGCTGGTGAAGCAGGAGACCCTCCCTGCCCCCAGTCCTAGCAAAAGGCTTCCTTTGCTCACCTTGACCTGGCACTGGGGTTTGTCAGGCCCGTGTGTCAGCAGATTTAACCCAACAAAACAGCAAAACCAACGTCATCTCTGGGCTGTGTGTTATGGCCATTTCAGCAGAAATGCAGTCACATTCCCTTATCTGCTACGATCAGCTGTGCTTGGATTGATCTGCCTGATCTAATTATTTTATGGTGACACCACAGGCTTGAGAGTAGCTGTCCCCCTGCCTGGAAAGGAGATGGTGCCACCAGTGTGCTCTTGGAAGTTTTCAGGGTTTAGAAGTGCTATTGGGAAGGATTTTAAAGAGAGCTGGGGTGGGATGCTGCTTCTCTTAGATGCTGCAGTTGATGCTGCTCTGGAGAAGATGACTCTGTGTAGGACAGTGGGCTCTGGCTTTAGCTTTAGCTGGATTTCTGGCCAACACCCTGCCTGGGTCATGTCTCCTGCACTGAGCCAAGCTCTGGTCCATTCACCAGCTGCAGTCACAAGCTTTGAAGTTGCAACCAATTCTCCCTTTCTGGTTTGTCTCCTGACGTTGAGCTGACCTGGGCAGAGCTGTCTGACGGTCTCAGGCTGCAGTTAGAAGACATTTCACTTGTGTTCTGCTGCAGGCTGAAGACTTTCATCAGTTCATTATTTGAATAAGCATTTCCTTTTCCATTCGCTAACATTGCTCTCCCCTGGGTGGTATTTTGGGCCATGTGGGCTGTCAGAATAAAGCATATAGAGGCCTAGACAGGGTGACTGCAAATATCCTGATCTTAGTTGCACTTGGAAAGCGAGCTGTGTTTATCCTTTAAGTCCAAAATTTATAAACTTTTCTATGTGTAAAATTTGCCAGGTTTCTAGTGAAAGAGGGAAAAGCTGGATGTAAGTCAGAAAAGTATCTTCTAAGCTTGAACAATTTTAAAAAGAAAGTGATTTGTCTCACTGAGGATTTTCCTGTCAATTTTTCAACTATAAACCATTTTCTCAGTTTGATTAATATGTAACTTAACCATTTGCAGGAGGCCTTGGCTCACAAACTGCTTGTGACAGCCTCATGGGGTCTGACTCCCTGGCGCACACCGAGCAGCTCTGGTGTCTGTGCCCAGCTTTCCCGGCAGCGCTTGCTCCCACTGAACATCTTGATCATTTCTTTTCAGGTGGCTGGACCAGAACGTGGTTCTGAAGGATGGTGAGAGCATTGCTCGTGAGGTTTGGTTACACCTGTGTTGTCTTTTTACATGACAGAAAGTAGTTTTGCCTAACAGGGTGGTAAACATGAATAAAATCCAGTTCAAAGTTGACTTTCTTCCTTTTTTCATATTTGATACTTGTGATTGTGCATGGATAAAGTAGATTTTTAACATGCTGCAAGTGTGCATAGAGGCAAGTAAAGGCATGAAAAACTACTTCTGCACTGGCACTCATGGCTTGTGCCCGGGGCAGTCACCCGCTGGAGATGTGTAGTGCTCTCTAGACATGGTGCTCTGGGGATCTGCAGGGGCAATTCAGTCTTGAATTCAGCAGCGATGAAGGATGTGAGAGCATTTGCTCGCTGTGCCAAGCTCCCGTCTCCACTAGAGGGTGTGAAGCTCCGCGGAATGTTTGAGTTTCACTGGAGCTGGAAAACGGGGGAGACTTCCTTCCATTAAACAGCTGCTCGAGCAGCGAGGCCTCGGTGGGATTATGTTCCTGTTGAAGATCCCTGCTTTGTGCCTTGGCAGCAGCCCAGGCTGCTTGTGCATTATACAGTCCTCAGCCGGGCTGAGGGGTGAGTCCGTGTGATGGTGCTCGGCCCTTTTCCCAGAGGAATTACTGGTGAGAACACGTGTGTGCCTGCGGGAGGCACCTCTGTCCTGGGTTTGGTAGCACCCACCTCCAGCGTGGGGACCTGGAAGATGTTGCTCAGAGGGTTAACTTGCAGATGCCAAATTCTCTTTCTTTCCACCTGGGTAGTAAAACCCACTCTAGGACCTTTTCACTTGCGGTGTGAAGAGCCTGGCTCCTAGATTGCCTTTTACAGCTACAGAGGGAATTTCCCCTCGATCTTGGATGCTCCCAAGCCAAGCCTGAGGCCAACATGATGTAAAATGCGGTGAACCCATGCTGCTTGCTGGGCTGTGTGTGTGTTCCCTGAGCTTAGTGCTCATAGGAAGTGCTGCAGAAGTTGCTCAACTCATGGTGGCTACGTTGGCTCCTTGGCTTAGCACAGGATTTCTTCCTGGCTAAATTTTGCCTCTTAAGTGTCACACTAAGAACAACTTCCAGAGGAGAACCCAGCAGTGTTGGCTTTGCAACTCTGTCAGGAAGTGTAGTGACCAGACAAGGGGTAATGGTTTTAAATTGAAAGAGGGGAGATTTAGGTGAGATATTGGGAAGAAATTCTTTGCTGTGAGGGTGGTGAGGCACTGGAACAGGTTTCCCAGAGAAGCTGTGGCTGCCCCATCCCTGGAGGGGTCCAAGGCCAGGCTGGATGGGGCTTGGAGCAACCTGCTCTGGTGGGAGGTGTCCCTGCCCAGGGCAGGGGGTGGGACTGGATGATCTTTAAGGTCCCTTCCAACTCTAACCATTCTATGATTTTACGATTCTAAATTACCCAGTTGTTTCAGTTTCTTGAATGTGTGGAGGGCAAGGAACAAGACACTCGCAGTGCTTGAGGAGTGTCTAAAGGAGAGTTGGACATCTTCATGAATACGTTATTGCTGCAGCTTGAGATGCTGAGGAGCACATGCTCCTCTCGTGCTGCTGGTACCAGGTGGGGTCCACGGAGCTTGATCTTTCTGAGAGAGGAGCAGTTGTTGGCTGAAGGATGGTGTGTGCCTGTTGCTGGCTGTGTGTCCGGGTAGAGAGCCATGGGGGGGCGGCCGAAACGGGGTGGTGCTTGTGGGGCTGAGGAGTGTGAGTGGGGAGGGTGGAGAGTGCAGGGAGTGCCTGCAGGAAGGGCAGTCCTGCAATGGCTTTTTTGCTTTTCCTTTCAAGGAAACTTCACATCTTTCTGACCCTGTGGCTTCTGCAAAAGTAGTGTCAATGTTCTCTGTGAAGGTTTTAATTCTGAATGGGTGAGTACGGAGCTGGCCACCACTTGCCTTTAAAAAAACTGCTTTTCCCCAGCTTCTCCTGGGGGATGCCGTGTCTTGATACGGTCATATGCACATGACTGCCAAGTGTGGTCCCCAGCCTGGCCCAGCAGCTCTCCCAGGGTCTTGCTGTGAGAAGAGCCCAGCAGCTGAAGTCGTTAGTTGCAGTAGAAGAGCTGTTGCAGTAAAAGCCTCTTTGGGCTGACGGGTACATGCAGGATCCAGCCTCTGCCAGCTTGGTGGTCTGAGGTCTCTGCTTAACCGACACGCAAAGTGGATTAGAGTCAACAGCCTTCATTTGAGGAAAGCCCAGCCAAGCTGGGAGAAGTGGGTCAGTTGGATATTTGGGGCTGTGTAACTTGCAAATCATGCTTAAGGATCTTTATTTGTTTAGCAGCTGGAGTGACTCAAATTGCATTGTAAAAGTGGCTTGTGCCTGTCTAGAGCAGGGTGATGCATCCCCTGTCCCTGCTTGCCTTCTCCGGTGCCTCTCCTGGCCCTGGGACTATGGGTGCACCCCGGTTTGCTGATCAGTTGCCCATTTGGTTTTCTTTTAACTTGAAGCTGCTGTGAGCTTCTTAAATAGTAACTGAGAATTTATTGCCAAGACAGAGCAGGCAAACACCCTCACCAGTCAGTGTGGGTATTGCGTGGCTATGTTTTGAAGCCTGTTGGGCAAAATTAATCCCTGGCGTGGTTAGCTCCAGACTTTCCCAGCAGGGAAATCGTTTTTAACCCTGTGGTCAACAAGGTGCTTATCGTCCTCGCCCTCGCTGCTCCCTCTTGCCCGTGGGAAGGTGGGCAATGTCAAACAGCTTGTCTTCTCCAAGGATTTCCTGTGTCCCCAGCAAGCTGGTGCTAGGTGATGTGAAGGTGGCTGCATGAACCCTGCATGAAGGACCCAGGAAAGGTGCTGAGGGGGCTGGATGGTGGGTTGCACCCAAATGCAGTCCTTGGGTGTTGTCACCAGGTCCCCAAAGCGGTCTTTTCTCCAGCTCTCCAAACACACCATTTATTTTTCCTTCCCCAGCTGTGAAGGAGGTTGTGCACAAAATGCTTTGGCCACCACTGGAGCTCTGTGGTTTTGCAAACACAACCCCACCACCAAAGCATGAGTAATTGTTTGGAGGAGCCTCGTCTGCCGTTTGCGCCCTGTGCGCTGTGATAAGGTCAAGCCACGTGCTTGTTTGTGCCGTTTGCAAGCCGTTCCTTCCTGAGCGGGTGAGAATAGCTCATCTCATGAGTGCATGAGTCTCTGGAGCAATGAGTTATCTGCTTGGATGCGTTGCCTGTGCTGACGGTGAGCTGAGGAAGCTGCCCTTGCTGCGCAAGGCCTTTGCTTGCTGAAGGGAATGTTGCTCTTTGGCAGGTCAGAGTCCTGGTGGCCCTCCAAGTGCTGCTTTACCCTGCCCTGGGGCAGCACTGTGCCTTCAAACCCCACGTGGCCCCTGGGTTTCTGCAGCTTCTGATCCAGCTCTGGCTCTGTCAGCCTCCTTGGAAATGGCTCCATGGATGGGAGCTGCTCTTATCCTTTGCATGGGTGGGTGGGCAGCACCCAACCTGTTCTTCCAGCCCCAGGCAGCTCAGCTCCCCTCTGCTCTTCCTGTACACTCCTGGATTCCTGTTTCCCAGCACATGGGATTTCTTTACTCATTTCACCCTGTGCCCTAACAGTTCCTCTGACTGCTCTGGGGACATGGGGACAGGAGCTGCTCCAGCAGGAAGGGAGCTGGAGAGCTCGCTGTGCCCAGCTCAGGTTGGCTCTTCTTGCTCCTCACAGGGAGCCGCTGACGCAACTCACTCACCTGGCAGAAAAGCATTTTATTGGAACTGGAGGAAGGAGCTGGGCTGGCCCACAGAAGGTCCTGGTGGGCGCTGGGTGAGCCAGACCTCTGCCTTTTGGCAGCATCGAGCCCTTATGTCATCCCTGCAGGTCGGGGAGCTACAGCCTGACCAGCTCTGCTTGTCCTCACATGCTGCCTGCGCACAGCTCTCTCGATTTCTCCATTCATGACTGCTGAGGTCATGCTCTGCACATCCCGTGCCTTTTTGGAAAAAGTTCTGCCCGTTGTGTTTTTCTGGCAGGCTGGGATCCATCCTGCAACATAAACCCAGGGCACTTAGCACAGACACTGCTTGCAGTCTTCTCTCCTGCTTCTGACCACAGAACTGGGGTTTTTAACGGCTTCTTAGTAGATCTTGCCACCAGAGAAAATCCTGCTGGACTCGAGGCCCTGGAGATCTTGGTGCTGAAGGTCATCCCTGAGCTCTGCCAGCAGCATCTGGTCCCTGCTGAAGCTGCCCAGCAGTACCACCCAGGACAGCAGGCAGATTTGTGGTGACAGCAGACAGTTCTTCATTGAAAAATGAAGGATGGTGGAGTCAGGGCACTTGGTTTGGGGGAAATACTGCCCTTTCTGACATTCAGCTGGTTTCTTTCTCCTGGCAGGAAAGTGCCCCAGCTCATGGCAGGGCTGAGATCCCATTGCTGTATGTGAGGGCCATCCATGGGCAACGCTTGGCTTTTCAGCCTGTTTGGATGCTAGACTTCTTTAGGAGAAGTAGAATGTCAGGTCAGGATGCAAATTCTTTGTAATCATTTTATTTCTTCTGTAAGATGAAAAAAACCCCAAAAATTGGAGAAAAAAGAAATCCTTTCCACTGGAGAGCTGTGGTTGCAGGTGTAGTAAAAGCAGCCTGTGCCCTCTCTGCTGTGCTGGCAGACACTGGTGATAACAGACAGTGCCACACACAGCTCTGCCACCCGCCACCACCGCCTGATAAGGAGGTTTGTGCTTGATAAAGTCTGTGCAGCCTGCTGGGCCAGAGCAGCCCTGTTCGTCTTCTTGTTGCATTAATCAGGACCTGCTAAATGGAAAAAGAGGAAAATCAGACTGGCAGGAGGTAGTGGGGGCTGTCAGGCTTCCCTCAATAAAACTGAGTGCAAGGCTGATGGCTTTTGCGTGGCTGGAGCAGGCACTGCACCTCCTCTGTGCTCTCCAAACGCTGCTGCTGGGAATGTCTTTGGCACCAGAGGCCCAGCTGGAATTAGAAGGTGAAGCATTCCCTCCTCCCCAGCCAGCACAGGACACGGAGAGCAAGCTGGAGACAGCCTCCTTCCCTGATTTTCCACATCAAAATAGTATCCAGGGTGAATAATTGTTCTCTTTTCCAGGCAGGGTTTAAAGGTGTTGTTTTTCTTAATGGGAGGAGGGTTCTCCTCCTAAATAATGAATCCTGATCTGGCCATCTCCTGAAGGCTGAAGGAAGCTGCCTGGTTTCCAACAGAAAGGCTGGGATGTCGTAATGCTGAGAGTGTTTCTGCTTATGGTCCTTGATCCCCAACTCAGTGATCTAGAATTACAGCTTTCTCCTTTTCCTTTAAAGNTTTTCGGTGCTGGAATTTCCTGTGGAATAGCAAACCTGGGACTGGCCAAAGGGTCATAAAAGATGTGTAAAAGTAAAAACCCTGCTCTGCTGAGCTGCCTTGATGTTGCTGGAATCTGGTTTTGTGCTCTCACGTGGGTTGTTTGTTTTTAACTGGTCTGTGCACAGTGTTCCCTATTTAAAATACATGCCCTGTTCCCCTCGGGACAGAGGGGAAAAAGGACCTGCTGCTTCCCTCAGCCAGCTGCAGCGGGGAGGAATCTGGAGCATGAAATCCTGCGAGTGCCTAGCAGCAGATGATGGATGAAAGTGCCCTTCCCTTGGCCACAGGATGTAATAAAATATCTGATTCATCTTGTGAGGCATCTAACACTGAACATTCTTCCTCCTAGGTAGAAAGCAGAAGGGCAGTGAGCACCTTTGGCCACTCATGGGAGCTTTATTCAGTCCCGTTTTACAGATGGGAAAAGCAAGGTGTGTGTATTTTCCCTCCGGTCCCTCCTTGTCCCTCTCCATGCACAGCCTTTTCCATGTCCTGATACTGCCTTGCTCTGATGGTGTGCTCCCCCCTGAACCCCAACCTGATCTTTATCACCCATAATCTTGCCCAAGTGATAACCACCCGTGGTGGTTGCAATGGGTGCATCTAGTGGTGGTGGCATCCAGGGCTGAAAGGCGGTGCCGGGGAGAGAGATAACAGCACGTTAGCCAAGGGCTAATGAGCAAAGCAGCCACCAAACCAGAGTGCTGTGGTCAATATGCAAATGTGACTATAAGTCAATCATCTTACCTTCATAAACAACAAACAGCCCAAAAGTTTTTTGAGCTCTCCTGAGTGGCAGCAGGCTCAAGGATCTCCCATTATGTATGGATGCCTCTCAGGATTACTCCTTGAGATTAAGAGATTCCTTGCTGCAACAGAGCCTTGGTAAGTGGTTTATGGCATGCTAAACTTTGAAATTCTTAGCTAAGTGATATAAAGGAATGATTGAGCATGTATAATCCTTTAGACATAAACCATTGATCAAGTCTGGGGCTAGGACTGGATCCAGCTGCTCCTAGACTGCACTCTGCTCTCTGAGCAGGAGTTGGGAAAGCCAGGGGATCCTCTCTGAACTTCAGCTCAACAGGAGGGTCTCCCTGTCTGCCCCTGTCCTCTGTGCTGTAAATAACCACGTGGGCCTTGCCATCGAATCTTGTTAAAACTGTTGCCATTTACTGTCAAACTTTGTTAAATTGCTGTTTTGTATCAATAGATGTATTTCTGATTCTTTCCTACGATTGAAGCGCATCGCTCCATCTGTGACGCTCGCAAGGCTGAGCAGAGGGCAAGGGTGGCCGGGGCCGTGGTGGATGGTGCCCAGCAGCCCCGTCTGGGTGTACTCATCCAAGCCCAGGAGTGATGATGGAAGGTAGGTCAGGGACCAGCTGTGTCCTCCGGTGCCAGATCCTGGTACAAAGCCAGGGCTGTAACCCAGCCAAGCAAATCCTTCATCAGCTGAGCATGAAATGGATATTTATGCGCCCAAGTCAGAAATAAGGAAGGAGGAAGGAGGCAGAGGTGTTTGCATATGCACCCATATTTTACCTCAACTGCAGACGGGCCAAATCCTGAGCGCTGGCACTCAACTGGGAGGAAAATCAGACCCTGGGGAAGGGGAGAAGGTCCCATGTGGGCAGGGGACATGCCCTGGAGGCCAGGGTGGGCAGATGGCTGACAAGGTAGGGCAAATCAATGAGCAATGGGGAAAACTGCTTTGAGTTCCAGAGCTCATCCCAGGAAGTGCCTTGCTGTGGAGGTGGCTTGTCCCCTTGTGTTAATCCCTCAGCCCCCATAGCCATGAGACCACCTCGCTCTTCTGCCAGGTCAGTTCTCAAGAGCCAGGAACCAGCACCATGCAGTGACACACCACAAGCCTAGCTGTGCTCTGACACCAGCTTCTGCTCTCTCCTCCTCTGCTCCTGCTTTGTGCTTAGGCTGGAAGAGCTTCAAGAGCTGTGCCTGGCAGGTTGGACCTTGAGCTGGGACAGGAACCGGTTCATGGCGCCAGCCTGTTATGCAAAGTGTTAAACTTTGCATTGTCGGAAGAGGAAGTGTCTGTACTTTGGCTCTGATTTGTACAGGAATTGAGAGCACGGAGATCTGGGGCTGTGGCCTCTTCTACTGAGTAAACAGCTGGAGAATTGCCTGGTTTCCACCTTTTCTCCCTCTCCACCATCCATTGAGGAGGCTCCGGTAGCTCTCTTAGTGCCTGACACCTGGGGATAGTGCTAGCAACCACCAGCTCCAGCCAGATCCTGGCACTCAGGATCGCTCAGCCTTTCATGAAGGTTCACCTCTAAGAGGCTGCTTTTAGCTACTCCCTTGAGAGTCGTTTTTAGCTCTGGCTGTAGCACTGGTCTTCCTTCAGCAGCAGATTAAAAATCCTGCGGTTACTGCTGGAGGGGGAGCACGGGCTGTGGGGAGGTGACATTGTGGTGTCTCACTGCCCTGACCCAGGGAAGGGTCGGGTTGGGGCTGGGTTGGGCACTACTGGAGCATCACCCATGCCCTTAGTTTCCACCTGTGCCAGGTTTGTATTTCAGACACTGTGCTGTTGATGAAGGAGGGAGCAACCAAAGAAAGCTTAAAAAAAAATATATATTTTAATCTATACAGAAGAAATCTGCCACGGCTCCAAGTTGGACCTTCCAGCCAGAGGTGAGCGGGCTTAATTTGACAGCTATTTCTTAAATATTTAAAAAGCTGCCTGGAATAAACTGAATGCTTCCAAGTAGTGACCTAAATTCCACTTGCTGTAAATTTCAATAGAAAGTAGATTTGTGCGCTTGCCAGGAGCAGGCCACTTTGCAGCTCCATTGATCTGCCCAAACCATGTGCTGTGCAAGTGCTTTCCTCAGCAGATTTTTAAAGAGCTCACTGCTGCATGCTACTATCCCAAAATGCGGCTTCTTTCCCTGTTTTTCTCCTCCCTTCCTCTCTTTTTTTTTTTCTTCCTGGTGCAAATGCATCATTTGTTTACTAATCACGTTGCATCGTTAGCTGTGTGGAGTCATCCCACCGGCTGTGTGGGCAAGGATGTAGCAGCTGGGAAGGAAAATGTCACTCTCCTTCAGCTCGTTTTGCTCTCTAATCCCATCCCACGCTGTGGAGGCCAAAGACTTCTGCAACCCCGGGGGCGGGGGGGCTGCCTGCAGCTCCCCAGCGAGGTCACCTGGGGTTCTGACACCCCCTCGAGCAGGTTTCCTTCCCTTCTGCTGTCTCCAAAGCGCCGTCTATCCCTGTGCAACCACCACTTCAGATCAGTGGAGAGGTGTGATGGTAGCACAGATGGCATGTACTGAGTCTTGCTAGGGAAGAAAGCCCAGGGAGATGTGGTGCTGCCAGACCTCTGGGTGCACAAGCAACACGTATCTCCCCAGGCCTGAGCAGGGTCTCAGCTGATGCTGAACTCCCTTCCCATGGTGGAATATTTGCAGCCCACCTGCCTGGGTTAAAGGTAGCATAGGGGGGCTTCACGCAGCCACCACGGGGACACAGGCTCTGCAAAACTACAGCTGCCCCCGCCTTGTCAATTGCTTGGTTGAGCTGAATTAATGGGCAAGGGGAAAGGCGATGTGTCCCTGAAGCCCTGAAGTTGGGTACCCAGCCCTGCCTTCCCTGGAAGGAATCCCAGAGAAGGGGCTACAGGAAAGACGGGGAGGGACTCTTGGTCAGGGAGTAGAGCGATAGAATGAGGGGTAACCATTTTAAACAGAAAGAGATTTAGATTAAAGAAGAGGTTGGAGAGAAATATCCCCCGCTTCTTACCAAGGTCTCTGTGTCTTGCTTGTGTCTGAACATTGGGAAGAGATGTCTGGGGAGGCCTCCAGTGCTCCTCTTGCTGTATGGGTCATGGAAGTGGGAAGAAACCCCTGTGCTGGAGCCGTGGAACACAGGGCTGTCCTGCCAAGGACTGTCACGGAGGCGGCTTTCTTGGGCTGAGTTTTGGCAAGACATTGGCACGGTTGGTCCAAAGCAGCAGCAGCCTTTTCCCTGCCTCTCCCTCCCCTTTGGCTGCCAGCACAGACGGTGTCCAGGTGCAGTAAACCTGGCTGTCCTTTCCCTTGTAAAATAGGGATTTATTTTCAGAAGTTAAATCCAGGGCCTGAAGCAAGAGGCCACAGCCAGGACCAGGAACATGGGCAATCCTGGGCACAGGGCCTTGCTGGCTGTCAGTGCCCAGACAAGGGCTGAGTTCATTTCCCATAAATCTGAGATGCTCTGCTGGTTTCCTGGCTTCTCAGCATCTCTGATGGAGCTGCTTGATTTATCTGCCTGAGGTCTAAGGGGATGTGCAGTAGGTTTTACCGAGGCAGTGGCCCGGGTCCTGTTCCCTCCAGCCGCCAGCACCCTCAGCTTTTCCTTACTCTGGCCACTGATGTGGGGTTTCTCACTTGTCCCCGGGTGGCTTCATCTGCCCTCGGAGGGAGACAGCTGGAGGCAGGAGGTCTCCTGGCTCTCTCCTGCTTTGGCTTTGGCCAGTGTGAGTGGTTCAGCCCTTTTGAAGGGGTGCAAACCAAGGCCACCAAGATGATTAGAGGGATGGAGCACCTCTCCTGTGAGGACAGGCTGAGAGAGCTGGGGCTGTTCAACCTGGAG
>VXBW01005663.1:473302-544136 GCA_013400375.1 Thinocorus orbignyianus
TGCTTCACAAGGTCCCCTGCCTGCACCCGGCAGAGCAGCTCTGGGGACCACACCAGCCCAGCTGTGACCAGGAACTGGGCACCAGGAGCTTCCCCTGCCTGGCACCATGATGCTGCTCAGCAGCCCAGACTCCGGGCTTCATGGCTGGAGAAACTGCACTTGTCAGCTCTGAGGAAAGCAGTGGTCAGGGTGTAGCTTCCAGGGAAATCAGGTTTTAAGTATTGGGAACATCCCCAAAGCAGCAGCTTCTCTCCACAACCCATGAGGGGGTTAAGTGAAAAATGAAATTTCTCTCTATCTCCTTCCTTGTGCTTTCTCATCTCTGCCAACGGAGCTGAAGATGGGGGAGGATTTTTTTCCTATATTTAGCTTTGGAGAAATTGCTATAACTAATCGGCTTTAGGATACTGGGCTCTCTCTTTTATTTTATCTTTTTCTGTCACTAAGACCTTGTCATGTGGCTGTGGACTGCGGCTCCCTGGCTCTCACTGTTTGCTGGGCTCAGTTGTTTTGGTTTTTTTCATGGAGTCAATTAATAACCTGTAAAAATAACACCTCCAGCTGTTCCACTTGCAGCTGCCAGGCTGGAGTCTAATTACCCGGCCTTGGATCCCAAATCCTGCTTTGCATGTAAAAGTGGGAGTAAATGGGAGCAGGCAGAAGAGATGGCAACGGGAAAAAAAGGAATGCGGTTTGGGGTGCTATTTTTAGCCTTTTCGAGCCCAACGTAAAAAGACCCTTAGGCTGCATGTGTCCTGCTGAATCTGATCATATGCACAATGTTGTTCCCATGGCAGAGCACAGGGGTGGGTTGGGGTTTATTTTTGGCAGTTAGCGTGCCTGCATCTGAAACCTCCTTCTGGGTTAGTTTGAGCAGCGCTGTGTTGATGTGGCTCCCATCCATGTGCTAAAAAAGGTGGGATTTTTTGCAGTCACCTGTAGTTCTCTGTGTGCTGCTGACTGTGCCAGTGCTGGAGGTGGCCAGGGCAATGGTGGGCAGGGAAGGCACACAGTTCCTCACCCAGTGTGGACCTTCCATGTCTGAGGGGTGGTAAAGGGGTGCCTACCCCCCAAAACAAAGTTCTTACTGATTAATTTAGCTGGAGTTCTGGTGAATATACAATGAGCTGGATCCAAAGGTCTGAAGCATAAGTCGTATGAGGAGTGGCTGAGGGAACTGGGGGTGTTCAGCCCAAAAAAAAGGAGGCTGAGGAGTGACCTTCTCGCTGTCTACAACTCCCTGACAGGAGGGTGTAGCCAAGGGGGTTTGGTCTCTTCTCTCAAGTCACAGATGATAGGACAGGAGGAAACAGCCTCAAGTTGCACCAGGGGAGGTTTAGGATGGGTATTGGGAAAAATTTCTTCGCTGAAAGGGTTGTCAAGCATTGGAACAGGCTGCCCAGGGAAGCGGTTGAGTCACCATTGCCAGAGGTATTAAAAAGATGTGTAGATGTGGTGCTGAGGGACATGGTTTAGTGGTAATTTGGCAGTTAGGTTAATAGTTGGACTTGATGATCTTAAAAGTCTCTTCCAACCATTAGGATTCTATAATTCTATCTTGCACACTCTTCTACTTCACAAGCTGGATGTCACCTGCTGGGCAGATTTGTCCTCTGCTCCCCTGGAGCCTGGGAGGGACTAGCCTCTGCTCAGCTCCCACCGCTGCCATATTCATCTGACCTCTTGCTGCCTCCTGGATGCTCAAGACTCCTCTCCTTTCCTGCTCTCCTGGGCTTTCCCAGGTGGACAAGGGGTGCTGAGGTTGGGGCACAAGCATTGGGCTTGTTTCCAGTCTCTCTCCAGGGAGTTGTACTGGGGCGTAGTGGTTCTTTTCATCACTGGGCTCTTGTTTAATTCAGGCTCAGGCTGGTTATGACCAAAAGCCAAGCCAACAGAACAGCTGTTCACTAGCTAATTTGAAATATTTAGTGGTCACACATTAGTCTGTAGCTACCAGCTTGAAACCACGACAGCAAATAGGCTTCCTGTGCTGGAGATCATCCCCTTCATTAAACCAAGTTATTCTGAGGCTGCTATTTGGAAGCTGTCCTCAGAAAAAAACTCCTACACATCCCACTTGCACAGTGGTTGCAGAGCCAGTGCTCGACTCAAAAGGCAACTCCTCCTCTTCCTTCTCTGCACAGGTGCCCTTTGTCCCATGCCAACAGACACAAGAGCCACAAGGTGTTAAATTTACTATCTCTCATCCCTAGAGATGGAGCCAGACTCTCAGAGGGTGTCCTGTCTGTGGAGCTCTGCTACCAGTTCACTTATAGAATCATAGAACTGTTAGAGTTGGAAGGGACCTTAAAGATCATTGAGTTCCAACCCCCTGCCCTGGGCAGGGACACCTCCCACCACACCAGGTTGCTCCAAGCCCCATCCAGCCTGGCCTTGAACCCCTCCAGGGATGGGGCAGCCACAGCTTCTCTGGGCAACCTGGGCCAGTGCCTCAGAATTAGAATTTCTTCCTAATATCTCATCTCAATCTCCCCTCTTCCAGTTTAAAACCCTTACCCCTTGTCCTGTCACTCCATTCCCTGCCCAAGAGTCCCTCTCCAGCTTTCCTGAAGCTCCCTTCAGATCCTGGAAGTCTGCTCTAAGGTTTTCCCAGAGACTTCTCTTCCTCCAGGCTGAAGAGCCGAAGTTTTCTCAGCCTGTTGTCATAGCAGAGGTGCTCCAGCCCTCTGAGCATCTCTGTGGTCCCTCTTCCAGGGATAGAGGCTGCCATCCATCTCTCTTCACTCTTGCCTAGCAAAGAGACTGCAAACATGGCTTTCCACCATGCGGTACATTAGCCAAATTAATTCCAGGACAGGGAGTCAGCCAGCAGTGCTCAAGGCCAAGACAGATTAATGCTGAGGCCATGTCAAAACCCGCAGCGTGCCAGCTCCCTGGCCACAGCCAGCCTCCGGCTCCACAGTGTCCTCCACTTGTCAGAAGTGCTGAACTTGCTGGAATCGGTGACACGGACAATTCCATCGGCAGGAACATCTGTCTCTAAATTGCTCTCCCCGTTTAGGCGGCCGCCGCTGCGAGTGGGTGACATGTTTTTTACGCGTCTTCCTTGCTTTCTACAATCTCCCAGCCACAGGCACGCCTGTGGAGCACAGGAAGGTTCCTCCCCCCCGACAAGGAAGAAGAAATTAGCAAGCAGATCGAGCGTGTATAGCAAATAATGAGATTGCCTTGGATACAGGACTGGAATTCATGCAAAGAATTCTGCCGATTGAGGTGGATAAGTATCATTTCTTGGGCCTGCAAATAGCATCCTGAGACTCCTGTTTCTCAAGTAGTTTCTAAGCGGCCTTGGATGAAGGCTGCCAGCACAGGCCGGATCCGCAGACAGCATGATTGGAAAAAATAAACCCTGAAATAGCTATAGTGGTAGTTATTTCGGTGTGCGAGTGCCTCATAATGATACGCCTCCTTTTCCTTCAGGAATAAGCTACACAGACACACACTGTTAGGCTGGCAGAGGGGCAGCCAGGGGGGAGGCTTATCCCGACACAGCTCCAGTGAAAGGGCACAGTGTTTGCCCACAGGGTGCAGACCCAGGACCGGGGGAGCCAGTGCTTTAAAAGGAGCTGGATTTGTGCACTGGTTTTAATAATAAGTAATTGTTTCTTATTACTCCTCTGGTATTCAATTAAAAAAAAAAAAAAAAGAAAATCAACATTTTACAGGCAAACAGGGACAACGTCTGTACCTGGTGAGCAACACAACAGCTTGATTCAATGCTTGTT
This sequence comes from Thinocorus orbignyianus, assembly GCA_013400375.1. NCBI lineage: Eukaryota > Metazoa > Chordata > Aves > Ciconiiformes > Thinocoridae > Thinocorus > Thinocorus orbignyianus. The sequence goes on from VXBW01005663.1 coordinate 477,049, forward strand.
GAAGTAGATGAGAGCATTTGGACTGTCAGGCTCATTAAAAAGAGGGATAGTAAACAGCCTTTGTTTTTATTTTTATAGGAAATTTACTCATCCTCGCATTTGTTATGCCTCCTGGCTGAGACTGATATTTTTCTAAGGACTGAAGAGTGTTATTAATGAACTGATCAGAACCAGGCAGTCCTTTAATTCATTTATAAAGAGATGAATGGTGACAGGCTGTTCCCTGGGAAGCAGGTACCCCGTGGCCCAGAGGCAGTGGCAAATGGGGTGTTTCCAAAGGGAACTGGAAAAGCTGGGAATTCCCAACAGCCCAGTAGCCCCTTCCTTGCTTGCAACTCCAGCTTACTGTGTTACGGCCACGACATCTGCAGCAGCAATAGAATACTCCAGCAAGTAAGTCATCATCCAAGTTTTTTTCCCTTTGTTACTGGAAAAGAAAGGTCATAGGGGTGAGTTATCTTTGTCATTTGTCCCCCCTGTGCCACCTCCTTTATGATAAAGGATAAAATAATCCCGTGGGAGCCCCAAAGGATGTCTCCCTCTCCTCACGCTCCCCCAAAATGTTGTGCTATCAACCTTTTGGGTATTACAAATATCCAGTCTGGGTATTGGAATGAGCATTGGATTTGGTGCTTCATCCAGAAGGTTAGCTCTTCAGGCTTTAATTATTTCTGTGGCAGCAGTACCCCCTGGCACCACCTGCTCACTTTGGCTCCAGCACTGAACTGCTCACGTGTGGGGACACTGAATTCGATGCAGGAAGCCTGATGTGGTTACGGGCTTTGTGACGAGAGGATGTCAATAAGGGCTGGGATTCTTTCCTCGTGCTCATCCCGATTGATGCATTTTATGAATCAGGACTTGGTCCTATTTGCTGCCGTTCATCTACGTAACCTCTGCTGTGTCAATGGTGCCTCTGCTCTGATGTCAGCTGCAGAGTCCGAGCGCTGGCAGCTGCTATCTCTGTCCAGCTCCCAGCCTCCGATTCAATTTTCCTACCAGGCACTTGAGAAGAAAGGAAAAAAACCCCATGTTTGTGGCATCACAACACAGAGGGTTCCAGTCTACAAGGTCATTTAAGGCTTTTCTACCTCATGACACAAAGGAAAGCTGAGATTAATCAAATAATGGTATAAAGTTCATACACCTTCACTTATACTGCACTAAACTACAGTGAACTAAGACCAGTTTTATCCTGAATAAAAATCTCAGCACAAGAGTTTACTGCCTTCTAGGTTTCGTAGGTTAACATCACGTCTCTGAACACAGGTTGGTCTGGAGATATTTTACCCTGTTCCCAGTCTCATCAGTGAGGGAAAAACTACGGTGGAGGAAAAGGCAATGGAGAGCTCCGGTCTCATACTGACTGACCGCATGACTTTTGGCATAGCATTTTGTGAGCCTCAACATTTATATCTGCATATTGGGACCAGCAGTATCTTCCCTGCCATGACACAGGGCTTTAAGATCTCCAGAGATACATGGAGATGTTTCTCCCCCTGTGTACCGCTTCCCCAGTATGGGCTGTACAAGGAGCTTACAAAAATGCGTGCGGCTGCCACAGACGAGAGCATTTGGGTACGTGTCTGGAGGATTCCACTTGGGTGTCACAGTTACTTTAGTTTTAAGAGTAAAGGAGTGAAGGAATTCACACCAGCCCCATCCAGCACCAGCGGATACTGGCTCCCCAAACTGACAAAGGAAGGGAAAAATTGTGACACCTAGTTAAGTACCTATAATGCATTTAATAAGAACTGTGTGTAAACCAGAATCACACGTCCCCAGGGCACAGCTCTGTCCTATTAGCTGTTTGTCACTCATCATGCTTATTTTGGCTGGGAATGTTATCATTTGAGACCTTTTTCATGCTTTTAAAGGTTTAGAAAGCAGGCATTTATTTCAAAATACCGAGTGGTGCATAAACAAATTCCACTGGCTCAGATGGAACTCATTTATTAGGGAATGGCTCTTGAAGAACTTCAATATGTCTGAACTCAAAATCTCATCCCTCTTTCACATAATTTTAATAAAAGCATAACTTAGCAGAAAGATCTTGAAGGAGCATGTTCTCTCTCGTTGAAAAGTAGTAATCTCCTCCCTTCAGTAGAAAAGCTGTGAAGATGAGACCTACTGAACAATGAGCAGCCAGGACCACTTCACTTTTATTCCCTGGAATGCAAACAAAAGAGACCAGAGCAAGTCCCTGCCTGCTGAAATTCCAGGGGCTTGCGCTCAATTACAGCGAGGCCTGGAGGCACTCTGGATCTTTCCTTGTATACGTGAGCCCTGCACTGCTCCCAGGCAATTGTGCTTTCAGTTAGCTATTATTACTAATAAAGGACTGACTACCAATCGTTCTCATTAATTTCCATGGCCTGAAACAAGATAAATGACTGGGCTTTGAGTTGCGTAACCAAAGTCCGTAACGTGAAGGAATGCGATCCAGGAAAAGTGCTCAGATGGTGGGGAGGGACCGACCTTGCATAACCTCCCTAAGGCCCAACTTCCCCGAGTATCTGGCCAGCTGCATTCCTCATTTTCTGAAAATATTGAATGGTTTTCACTTTCAGCCTCTGTCCTCTGGGCTCCAGCCTTCAGCGTGCCTCACAGCATTCCTTAGACATTTCACCCACACATTTATTCAGTCATGTTCCTTCTAACAATGCACTGCTGGAGCTTCCATGACAGAAGACCTAATAGGAATATAAACAATAATAGAGAAATTTAGAAACGTATCGCTTCCCTCTTCTGTGTCTTTCTTGTTGAGATTCTTGTTCCTGCAGAAAACAGGCGAGATACCTACCATGATTGATTTAGACATTAAATTATGGACTTTCACTTTAATGCTTTTACTCTGTCAATAAACTCCAAATGCTTTTACAAGTCCAAATAAAGCTTTTCTGGTTATATGACCCTTTGGTTAAGTAGAACAGTGGCAGTCAGTAAGAATTAAAATGTTTCCCAGAATCTAAAGAGAGAACTGTTATGAACAAAGAGGAATCTGAGTGGGCGTAAATTCCTCGCCCTGCTACGCTGGTAGGATTGTATCTCAGGCTTTCAGAGCAGGAAAAGGATGTTACAGGCATAATGGCAGGGCATATCAATCAGATAACTAAATCTAATTAGAGAGCTGCTAGATTAACTAGTTAACTTCAGCTACGTGGAGGCAACTGGCCAAGAGCCACAACAGAAACTGGATTTGGAGGAACCATTCCTCAAAACATTAAACAGCTTCTCATAAAACTAGTTTCAGATCAGACAACAGACTATTCTGGACTAACTTTAAAAGGCACACAGTTTGGGTAAGAAAGAACCGTAGCTGAATCACTCAGTAATAGTAACCACCATTGCAGCCTTCCTAGAGAAAGAACTGCAGCAAAGAGGACAGGGTAACGACTCTGAATTTTAATAGATTTATTTTCTGAGGGAGTAAGTCATTAATAAAACATATTCTGGGCAAACAAATTGCCTTAACAGAATCATTGAAGGGGGCAGAGGCATGGGTTCCTCATTATCAAGCCCTTATTTTAACACTATTTGTGATACACTGGTGCTGGACAAAAACATAGCGGCATTTCTTGCTTTTAGCACATGATGGTTAAACCCTGCTAGAGGTGGTCTAAGACAGAACTCTTTCAGGCTGGGTGACCGCTGGCTAGAGACTGAGACAGACCAGAGGCAGAAAGATGCTCGAGCAGGTGATTAGCCTGAACGGGGTGACTGCTCACTGCTAATGAAGTGATGTAAGGCTTTGTCTCAGGAGATGCCATCTGTGATCCCAGGCTGCAGTTCTTTGCCCTTTCAGCAGAGAGAAACTACATCCCAGCCTGGTCTCTGGGGACATTTCCCTGCTGTTCTTGCTCCCCTCAGCCCAATGCCATCACCCAGAGATACCACCACGGCTGCCCCGAGCTATGCCCGTTACTCTGGGCTTTTGCCTTGGACTCGGCACTGCTCCCTCCCTGGCTTGTTGTCATACTTGGCATCCAGCTGGAGCCCCTGAGGGGCCACAGGCCCAGGTGGAACTGTAGCCTTGCCTCCAGGAGGGATATATCATAGAACCATTGAATGGTTTGGATTGGAAGGACCTTAAAGCAGGTCCACCCACCCTGCTCTGGGCAGGGACACCTCCCACCACACCAGGTTGCTCCAAGCCCCACCCAGCCTGGCCTTGAACCCCTCCAGGGATGGGGCAGCCACAGCTTCTCTGGGCAACCTGGGCCAGGGTCTCACCACTCTCACATCGTTTTATCCCGACACCTCAATCTCAATCTCTCCTCTTCCAGCTTGAAGCTGTTACCCCTCACCCTATCGCCAGGTGCCCTTGTAAGAAGCCGCCCTCCAGTTTTCCCATAGGCCTTCTTCAGGCACTGGAAGGGGCTCCAGGTCTGCCTGGACCCTTCTCCAGGTTTAACATTATGGCCAAACCTCCACTCTGAGGGGAGCCATGAGGGGTTTAGGACCTAAACGGTGTTTGCGGAGGCTGAGGGACAGCGAGGACACCAGCAGGGACTGTGCGGAACACGACAGGTGCTCCCGTACCTGTACCATTCATTCTCCCCTCAGCCCTCCATGGCCCCANGCGGCGGGGGTTAACGGCTGTCGGGCGGGGGATGAGGGCTCGGTGCCCCCCCACACACACAGCCCGGGTGTGGGGAGGCAGCCCCTCAAGACCGCCACAAGCCCCTCCGAGCAGCGGCGGGCCCTCCCGGTGCCGGGCATCCCGCGGCCGGGCCGGTTGTCACAGGTGGCCGCCGGGTCGCTCCCCGGTATGAAGTGGGGGGGCGGCGGCGCCGGCCCGGCCAGCGGTGAGGAGAAACGCCGAGTTTCTTTGTTGTGTAACTCTTTTTGTCCAAGGATTAGACAGGGTTGCGGCGCTTTTTTTTTTTTTTTTTTTTTTTTTGCTGAATCAGGTCTTTTTTTTTTCTTTTTTTTTTTTTTTTTTAAATGGGGAGTAGTCACGGGTAAATTCCTCTCTGGAACGGGATCTCGGGTGAGCTTTCTTGTGACTCTTTGAATTTATTGTTTGTTGGCTGCTTCTTCGTCTCCGAGAAGCTCTGGTGCCCATCTCCTCAGCCGGGGCTGATAACGCTTTCCAGAAACGCTGTAGATAACGTGAGAACACATTAAAAAATACATATATTTAAAAAGAATACTCACTTATTGCCATAAAGCCACTTCTCAGTAAAGTGAGTCTGGCTAGCAGTCTGTAGTTTCATCTGCGGGTGCTCCTGCCAGTGTTTTTTCAATAAATGTAATTGCATTCAAGAGAGTTTGGGCACACTTTCCAGGCACGAAGCCGCTGGAATAGCTCCTGCCGGTTCTGCCAGTGACTTTTTTTCTGGCTGTGTGTTGGACTGTTTGTAGTTTCTCTAAGTTTTTTTTTCTCCCCAGCTACCTCTTAAGTTTCTCTCTCAAAAGTCTTAATTAATTTGAATTGGAAGTGATGAAGGATTGTATCCATGTGCTGTAGAGATCCGTTTTTTCCTTTCTTTCTGGAAATAAGGGGTTTTGACACTTGATGTACTTTTAAACTTCCTTTTTTTTCACCCTTTTAAACCTGTCCCCATTCAGAATCAGCTCCTAAGCAAGGCAGCCCACTTACCAGGCTGGGGGACTGGGCAATGCTTTTCCTGCCTTCAGCTGGTTGGTATGTGTCAATGTTTGGTTCTCAGCAGTAGCGGCACAGGAAGTCTCACCGCCCTGATGAAGAGTCATAAAGCGTGTTGGAGATTTGTTGCTAAAACAGGGCTGAAAATGTGCTAATTTTGTGTCATCTTTTGGAAGAAATGATAAATGGTTTCTGGCAAAAATACATAAAGCTTTTCAGGACCCCATTACTTTGTGAAGGGCTTCCTATAGAATTGCTAGTGTGGTATCACACAGAGAATAATTGTAAGAGAAATTTGAAAATGGCTTCCTACATTTGACAGATGGTTTTCAAATTTTCTTTTTCAGGTTTGAGTTGCTCTTACTAACTGCAGCTATGGTGCAGAAGTATCAATCACCCGTACGGGTGTATAAACACCCTTTTGAGTTAATTATGGCTGTAAGTATTAATTTTTGCTGTAGTTTTCTTCTTTGACAGTTCCTTGTATTGCTAAGTACTTACTGAGCTCCGTTTGGTATGTACTATAGAACACAGAAATCTGAAACGATACACAAAATATGAGATATATGTCTTTTGATGGTTTCTTCTCTATACAGAGTATTATTTTACATAATATGTTCTATTTTTCTCACAGAGTTTATGGTTCATAGATTTATTTTTAAAGCTAGAGCAAAATGGGGCTTGGAGCATACTTCCCAGTTGATTACTGGGAGCAATCTATTCTACCATGGGGGAAAGTGTCAAATACATTAAATAAAAGATTCTTGTGGTTGCTTCTTTGTCAGTATGGAGTTTACAGGACTAAAGAGCACAGAGAAAAGCCATGAGAGCAAGGATAAGCCTGAATGAAAGAGGAGAAAGTGTTCAGAGCGTTCAGAATACTTTGGGAAGAGGAAAAAACCCTGATTGCTATGGAGGCCAGAGAGATGAAGAGAAAGCTTTTTGGGTTCATGGTTGCTCATTTGTGTGCTAGTGTTGCAAACGGTAACCAAGAAAAAGAAGAAAATCCAAATTAGTTTCCCTCTTCTTTCTCTCTCCCCCTCTCTCTTCCTTTGTTCTTTTAGAAAATAGAAAGGAAGTAGGTATTTGACATTTTAAAGTATATTCAGTCGAAACCACAGCTGTGTGGCTCTTATGAGTTACAAAGAGCAGTTAAGGAGAGCAGTCGTGTCAACTTCTACCTGATAAGAACAGTTAAAACTAGATAATAATTTGAATAGTAATTGTTTTGCCTGATTTACTGAAAATACTATGTTTAATGGCTTCAGAGGGGATTTTTAATAGTGTTTATAGTGTAAGTATTTAGATAGATGACTTGGTTTGGAGTGCAGAGTTCCCTACAGGAAGTTATCCTTTGCAGTCACAGGGCAAAAAAGGATTAGATCACTGTAAAGGGGATACTTCAATTTCTTTTTATCTTATTCCTAAAACTGCCTCTAGTATTATACATGCAGGTAAACACTTGAAGGCAGACGGTGGTTATTTTCATGAGTGGTGGAGAATTTGACTGTGTTATGTTGAAGGTCTTTTAGGATCTTGCTACACTCTGACAGCTCAGCTTCAGGTGGTTTCTAATTTAAATGTGATTGTGTGTCTGAAAACCTAGTCTTCAGTGAACTGTACTGGTTCTATTCTTAGTCAAAAAAAATTACTTTCTTGGACAAAATTATTGAACTGATGAGTCTTTACCTTGTTCTTGAATTGAAGGCAAAAATTCCTCGTTTGTTTCTTCCAGGATATTTTGAGCTAAAATGCTGACATCAGAATCTTCCATGATAGTTTATTGGGTGTAAATAGAAACACTTCTGACTATTAGTATTAACTTTGGATTCTCAAATAGTTCTGTAGCTTGAGGTAACATTTGAAAAACAATCTCTAAGAAATATTAAGTATTTTCTTATATGAAAGCTTTTTTCTCCTTTGGAAAGAAAGAGACTATATTACATATGCAACTAGGAGAAGACAATAGTTGAGAAACTAAACTAGTGAACTAAGAGGAGAAGAATGTTTATAAAAAGAAACATTCAGCAGAACAGGATGCTTTCCAAGACTAGAAGTGTAGATTAGTGATAATATGTATGATTTATTTCATCTGTGTCAAGGCAGCGAGTTATCACTTGAATTTGTTCAGAATGTGATCACTGGGTGAACATCTTTCTCCTGCCATGTCGCTTCCATTACGTTATTGGTTTTCAAAATGTGTAAAGTTCCTGGTGGTGATTTATCAGAACTGATCATCCATCTTCTGAAGTATGTAGAGGAGTGCCTCCACGAGCCAAATTCTTTAAAGAATATAAACAGTGTATGATAGTTTCATGCCTTCTTACTGTTTTCCCTTGGTTGAATTGCATAAGTTGATGAAATATTTCTGGAAGGAATATTCCTGTCAAATTTTGTGCGTGCTGAAGTAGGTGTACTATGTTGCATATTCTCAACAACCAGAAAAAGGTGCTATAATGTTATTTTAACTGTATCAGCAGCTCTTCTGAAATGAGGAACACATCCTCATATGTAGCAAGCTTGAATTTAAGGTACCCAACAAACAACCTTAACAGTATAGGTTTTGTTTGATTTTCTTTTTTCTTCTCAGTTCCTCTCTTTCCTATGCACCCACCCTTTGAGAGAATGTGTTCTCAAACAGGGGTTTAAACCCCCACACCAGAGACACTCAGTTGTCAGTAAAAAGCCTCTTGAAGAAACCTTTGGTCAGTGTGGCAACAGTGTTTTTTACGCTGGGTTGTCTGACAAAAATCACTGTTTCTAGCTTGGGTATTGTTGTATGGGATCTCATCTTTGGTTTAAGGTGCAGGGTGCTTTTAAAAATGTTATTTGGAAAATTGTCCTACTCTTCCGAAGAGTTTAATGGAATGGAAGAGGTAATTAATTCTACAGAGTAGTAATGAAGTTCACCAGCGTTGGTGAAATCCATGTGGACTGTAAAGATCCCTGGATGATACGTGTTCCAACTACAAATTAGAGCTCATTAAGTCAAACTAATACTTAGCTTTCAGATAGAGAAATCAGCATAAAATTCTTCCTTTCTACAAACAACCAAGTGAAGGCCACTTGCAGATTGGATCATTTACACTACAAACTTCCTATTTCCCCACTCTTCCTTTCCTGGGTTTCAAAGAGGTACTTGAGGGAGAATAAAGTACAATCAGCATTCCATTCATGCTGCTCCAGTGTGTTTTGAGAGAACTTTGTTCTCTCTGTGAAGAGTGAGTGCAGCTATATTGAGACAAAAAACTGGATTTAATTTCACTTTGATCTAAACCCAGATTGACAAATGTTTTGTAGACAATTATGATATAAAGACTTTTAAAACAGATGCAGTGAAAATTCTTTTTCTATGTTGAATTGGTGTTGAAAATAAATTTCTCTTATGCTCTTCAACTGAAATCTGAAAATCCTCTGTTGAGCCCTAATGTATTTCTGTGACACTGTACTTCAAGGCACAAGCCCTTTATCTCTCTGGTCTGTGAGAGAACTGGTGAAGTACTGTTGTTTGTAGAGCTGGGAGATTTATGGCTATATGTTTCTTGCCTTCCTTTATCATTAAAGGCAAGCTATGTAAAAATCTAATATAAGCTACTTCCTTTGAAGATTCTCTTTTACTAGTGAATTGTGTGGTTCCAGATGATATGTAGGTTGCTTTGAAGACAGTAAGAACCAGGTGCAAATGTCTTAATAAAACGATCTTCTGGTTCAAGAATCATAGAATCATAAAATGGTTAGAGTTGGAAGGGACCTTCAAGATCATCAAGTTCCAACCCCCCTGCCATGGGCAGGGACACCTCTCCCTAGAGCAGGTTGCTCAAAGCCCCATCCAGCCTGGCCTTAAACACTTCCAGGGATGGGGCATCAACAACTTCTCTGGGCAACCTGTTCCAGTGCCTCACCACCCTCACAGTAAAGAACTTCTTCTTAATCATAGGCTAGAAATTACCACGTTTTAGTCTGATACACGTAACACAAGTGGTATGATGTCACTGAATGGTTACCAGTGCTGACATGATGACTTTTGGTTGCTCTGTGACATCTGTCATAATCAACTTCTTGAAAGCTCTGTATGTATAGATATGTATTTTGGTAAAGCAACCAACCAACTGGCACAGCTGTTCATCAGACTAAATAGAATCTCGCTTTGTTTTTACTCCTGTTCATGTTGAAGTTTATGTAATGCTGGAAGCAGCTGAAATGTGGAAAAATAACTGTTTGCTTAGAGCCACTTGTCAAGTTACCAAGGTTAAATGAATTGGAGAAAAAAATGAGAAGCTGCTTTTATAAAACTTCTAAAGATTACAGATTCAATTTTTGATATTAGCTTAAAGAGGTTTACATTTAAAATAATGTAGGGACTTTGCTGAATAAGTAGTTCTTACTGTTAAAAGGCAGTTAAGAACTTAAATCTTGAAGCTTTATTAACACATATGAGGCTAAAATTAACTTTGGAGATTCACGGCTCATTTTCAGTCTGACATGCATTAGATAATTCCCCTTGAGTTTAATTTCCAAAGCAAATTTAAATAATGAATAGTCAGCTACTATGGCATTCCAAGGGTGGAATTCATGCAAATGCAAAATAAGTAAGGTTTTTGAAAGAACCACATTGAATTGAAGCATTGACCGGAAGGTTTTGGGTTTGTTTTTTTTTTTTTAGTTTCTGTAAGCTCTGTGGAAAATGTGTTGCTTTTCAGCCCATTTAAAAAATGTCCTATTTACAGCAACAAATTACTTAGTATCAGAAATAAATATGAATAGTAACATGACTGAGCACAGCAAGTGTGCTCTGAACCTGTCCTATTATGTTTAGTCATATTAATGTAGATTTTAAGAACTTGTGACATTGTGAAAACTAAGATTTTAAAGCCTGCCTGTGACAAGAGACAGACTTTCAAAGGTATTTTGTAGTCTTCTGAATACCTAAAAGAATGTTTCCACTTTGTTGAAGTCCCTGGCAATTGTCAGCTTCCACTGGTGCCAAACAATGAAGAGAAGTCTGTAGGTAAACTGGCCATCAGTGTCGGGAACTTATGGTTATGGAAAAGAATGCATTTGATTTTTATTTTAAGATCAAAATAGCAATTGATCTTGCACTGCCTTGAGGCTGATAACTACTTCCTTCCAAATTACAGATTCTCATCAAAATCCTCTTAAAAAAATAAAGTTATTTGGTCTCATGCTTTTCCTTTGTTCTGATAGAGTATCTGAAGTATCTAGAGCATGAATCTTTCCTTCTTACTAAGTATAACGTGTAGTGCCCTTTTGATTATATTGTAATTTTAATGGTTTGAATTTGCTGCTTTTGGAAAATAGGCTTTCTCTGGGTTTAGAGATCTGAAAAAAGCAATGGTTAAGGTAAATCTCCATGATTTAAAGTATCCCTAAATTACAGGAAAGTAATAAGATTGTAGATGCTATAAATACGCTTCAGTGATAGAGTAGATTAGAAAAATATATCTGATTTTTTTCAGATTGACAAATCAAAGTATAATCCCCTTGATCTAGATTGTAATGAGTTTCCTGATCAGGCAGTACATCATCTTTTCATTTTAAAGGTTATTACTTTAAAATGTCATTTAAAAAAAAAATTGCTATGTATGAAGTTAAGTGCCACACCTGCTCATAAATCCCTACAATTTTTATTCCTTCTAGTCTCATTTGCTTTTTCTTGGGAAAAACGCATTCCACATATCGCATGAAGAGGGGCTGAGAGGCTGATGAGAAAATGGAAGCCATTCTCCAAGTGCTTTTGAAAGCATAAAGTATGCTTTAAATATATAGAGGAATAACGTATTCCCCCGCACCTTCTTGAGGATTTGTCACGGGTGCTTAAAACCTGGGGAGGGAACAAACTGAGCGCCCACTCCCGGAGCTGCTCAGCGGTTTTCCCTTCACTTGTGTGACTCTGCTTCCTGCCTTTGTTCAAAATTCAGCCTTATTTACTGTTGATAAAACTGTGGTGGAATAGTGCCTTGTATATATTTCCTGATTTTATATTAAGTGTCTGCAGTTTAACTGCTGGTTTATGTCCTTGTTGTTCTCTTGCCTTGGAAGAACAAATGAATTTTTGGCCGCTTGTTTGGAATGAGCTGTGCTTAATGAGTGTAAGATTTAGTTGAGCACCAGGGAAAAATATTGACTTAGCAGGCTGCTTACTGTGCAATTTACGCGTTGTTTGGTGGCCTGCTTAGATATTTCCATGGCTGGCTGTTTCCTGTTTTCTGTGGGCAAACACATGACCTGACTGTAGCTGACAGCTGCAGTTCTCTTGCACACCAAATGCTTTTAGTCAGTGTTTTCAGCGAGTCTTTTACACTTCAAAAGCTAAAACACCACTGCTGTTGAGCTCTGAAAGGTGTCAATAGGAGGAAAAAAATATGTATCAAAACAGTTCTTGTTACTTTGTTCTGAAAGCATTCCAAGCTTTTCACCCTTTGCAGGTGTTTCAGCTCCCAGACTGGTTTGAAGTGCTGGTCTTAAGATCTGTTGATCGGACAAGGAACTTGTTGCCTTTGAGTTAAAACTCTCCAAATTAAACATGTGGCGACCTGGCAGAAAGAAGTGGTTAATGCACCCCACAGAGTCCTACACCCATGATATTACAGCAATCATCTGGAGAAGGTGTAACTTCATGATTGTGATTTAACGTGCAGTTAGCGTGCTAGCCATGAAGAAGCATGCATAAAAGCCTTCAAAACCCCGTGGGAAAGAGAGATGGTGGTTTGGAATTTTTTGTTAATTCTGAAAACACTCCAGTTAGGAGCCAGAGGTTGTGCAGAGCTCAGAGTTGTTGGCTGCAGATGTAGGATGAGGTGTTTCCGTATGGTACAGCCAGTTACGTGTACCTCCGGCATGAGCAATCTGCTCTTCCCCTTCCTGTCTGACAGCAGAGTATTTGAGCTGCTCTGCTCTTAGGAAATGAGCATGCCATGAAAAAGGGGCTAGAAGGAGAGCCTGAGGGGTTGGAAACTGCCCCTCAAGATTTTCCATAAAGTATATTAAATCAGAGTCTAGATTTTGGAACACAGAGTTAAACGGTATTTACTGTGATTGTTCATAACCCAAGATATTGGTTTTACACTTACTTGAATTCATTCTGTTTCTGGAAGGAGGGCAGCGATGTGGTCTTAAAACTATTGCATTCTGAATATAGAATGAATCATTTGAGAATTTGCAAGGAAATCTGTTAATTAGCTCAAGTTAAAAATAATTACAGGTTAGTCTTAAATGATCTATTTTCTATTCTCCCAAGTGAATTTGTCTTCCAATTTTTCATGTAGTTTAAAATTACTGTGTATATATTCTAAATGAAGCACCTGGCTGTTAATTATGCCTCATCCCTGGAGGGGTTCAAGGCCAGCCTGGATGGAGCCTTGAGCAACCTGGTCTGGTGGGAGGTGTCCCTGCTCATGGCAGGAGGCTTGGAACAGAATGATCCTTAAGGTCCCTTCCAACTCTAACCATTCTGTGTTTCTATGATTAACTCTATCTCATTTTTGCAATACAGTTAAGACGGGTCAGGTTAGTAGCTCAGGTAAAATGTTAAGTAGGGCCTATTACAGTTAATTTAATCATTCAGCTCTCTTACAGTCCATTTGCATGCAGCTTGTTTCAGTTGTAATCAGTGAGTGATGTCTTGAGGTGAGAGTCATGCCAAGAGCTCAGGCTGGTTGGAGACGGTGGTGACAGTGGCTGGAAAGCCTGTGTTGGAAGGACTGGTTGGCATCATCTGAGCTTTGCTGCAGCCTCGGGTGGCCTTGCCAAAAGAGTACAAGGAAACGATGACCTGTGAAGATTTGAGAGCTGGTCCCAAGGTCCTGGTGTTTCTCTGCATTCCTTTTCGTCAAGTACTACTGATTTCCACGCCGTCCACTGAGATTTTCAGCTTGTGGTTCCTGGGCTCTCGCTTCTGAGGGTCAGAGAAACATAACCAAAGGTGCAGTTTCCCATTATAGCTAAGTTGGTGCTCCAGATTGCTCTTCTTGCTTTGTTGCAAAGACACGTTCATCAGTGAGCCAGTTTAGGGAGCTAGGCTGGTCAAAAGCTGTCTTGGAAAAAAAGGGAAATAAATACCTCGTTAGCCTGATTTCCTCACCAGGCTCCTGGAAGGCTGATGAGCACCCCTGTGGGAGCAGGGGCTCGTCCGCCCTGCACTGTTGGTGAGCTGACGGCAGCTCTCCGCAGGAAAGGAAGAGCAAGTCAACGTGGCATTTGTCAGTACATGTTGCGCTGTGGGAGCTCTTGATTCCATGGGGAAATAATTAGGGATCTGCAGTTTGAAAAATGCTGAAGCCCATTGCTGTAACAGTAAATGAAGGGGCGATTAGAAACTTGATTCAGCAGTCTTCAGACCTGGTATTATTTAGCAATGCAAAGTGTTTGCAGTTTTTGCTTAATAGCTTGGAGTTGTGCATTCTGTGAATTGCTTTGGCATAAAGGGGAATCTGTCCTGACCTTAGGAAAATGAAAATAAATAGAAAAGGTATTTTGCATGATATAATGGGGTAGAATGCAAGGTGAATGGTTGGCTTCCTTGCCTTGTATTCGTGTATGAAACTTCAGATTTGAAGGTTTCCTGTCTTGGATTCCTCTTGGGTCTTACTTTATGATAATAAGGTTTGGGGACTATATATCAATACATGAGAATAAAAATATCACAGGGCTCTCGGAACCTAACAGCTTTAACTGGTGACAGCAGAGGGATCGTGGGAGGGAGCAAAGTGAAGCTACCCTCTTGTATTAAAAATGAATTTTTATTTAAATTGTTTTAATTCTTAATTATATACATTTGTGTTCTCTTAAATTAGCATTTCAAGACTTTGGTCAGACTTATGACATTCAGTATCTACATCTGTTGAGTTGTATATGCTTTGGATTACTTGTTGGATAATTAAAACTGTTTTCATTCTGATCTTGTTTATATTCTCAAGACTTGAATATAGTTGGGTTTTGGAATATATGCAGATCAATTGGTGTAAAAGCTGAAAACTACACTGCAAACTTCTTAACATTTCAGCCTCTCTGTGTCTGATAACTCTCTGCTTGACTACTGCTACTGCAATATCATATCATACTGCTTTGATGATAATAGATCTCATTTTGTGAAAATGACTATTTCTCTGGCAATGGTCAGGGTGGCGTTGTGTCATTTATGTTTGTTTCTGCCACTTCCTTTCTCTAGTGCATTGTGACTCTTCATTTAGTGTAAAGTGCAAGTGCCATAGACATTAAGTCCAGCTCAAGAACATCAGTCAGTGGAATCCCTTCCAGAGGACATTTTTCTGCCTATTTCTTTCACTGTGTAAATTATACTATTTAATTTGCAAAGCTCTTTGCTGTGCAATTCATTGGCCTGTGGATAATTTCTTCATTACTGAGTGTGTGGCTCTATGAAATTACTTATTTCTATTGAAGTGTTTCATGGTCTGCGTGGTGCAGCCACTGATGTTGTAATGAACAGGATTTAAAGCAATTTCACTTGAACTTGTTTGTTCTGTTTTGACTAAACTGTTTCTTGGTTTTGTGTCTGCCTCTTTGCTGTAAAAGAGCATAAAGAACAAAAACTGATGGTCTATAATCTATCATTTTAGTTGCTTTTTAGGAAGAACTGAAGGAGCCTTGACTGTTCTTTTTTGATTGGCTTATCTTTTGAAGCTACATGGTATCTTGTTTGTATTTTATTGGGGAGCAGATTCCAGGGGTACACAAGTTATACCACCTTAGTGTGCCAATGATGTGTCTAGCAGTGGTATTACCTGGTCATTGATGTTTTAATGATGTATTTGGATGTGGGTAAAAGGATTGTGTTCTGTCTCTTAATGAGAACCACAGTACTGAATTGCACCATAAGGCCTATCTAGCCATAGTGCTGTGCATCTGGCAGTGGCCAAGGGCAGTGTCTGCCTCTAGGGAAGAGGATAAGAATGAGATAGACATATGGTAACACTCTGGGGATACTCTCGCATCCTACAGGAATGTGTCTTGACAGCCCTTCTGGTCCAGAATGTGCCCGTTGTCTATAATAGCATGGCATGTGGCTTCTTTCTTGTACCTGCCCAATTCCTTTCTGGAGCCAAGTTAACTCTCTGTCATGACACCCTCCAGCAGGAGTTTGTTCTTCATGACAGGCTCTGTCAAGAGATATATCCTTTCTCTAGAGCCTGGCTCCTGCTCCCTCAGCTTCACACCACCTGCTCCTTGTGTTGGAAGAGGCGGTAAAAACCCTACTCACATCCTTTCGTGCGGCCTGCCCTGTTAGATCTGTAAGATACCTCCCTCAGTCTTTAAATTATTCTTTTTTGTGGTGATGTCTTAGTCTGTTTAATAGTTTATGATTCCATGTGAGAAAACACTGTTGTTCTGTCCTGTTGATCTTCCACCATCAATTTCTAACCTTTCTGAGGCATTTCCTGATATATCAGATATATGTGAGATTAAGCTTTTTAAATGGCACATTTATCTTCCCGGCTTAAGAGGTAAATTGTCTGCAGACCCCAGACTCTGTCATGCTGTATTTTGATAACATTCCACTGACGTTAGTGAATGGTCAATGTTTAATTGCTGTACTTAAGTAAACCAATTAAAATTTATTAATAGAGTATAGCTGTTCTCCACCTGAAAGCTGCTATTTTGCTGGTCCAAAAGCCATACAGAGACCTTTACAGTTGAACCATGCTACTTAGCTTGAATTACGCCCTTTTGGCAAAGCTTTCCTTGCTGTACTGATTACACCCTTGGTAGAGCAAAATCACTCTTGCAGCGCTTAGAGACCAGTTGCCTCTGGGCTGAATTAAAACCTGGTGGGTGCAGTTTGAGACAATGAAGTCAAACCTGTTTCACTGAACCTTCATGCATTGTTGGGGGGTTTGATCCGGATAAGATCAAGAGACTTTTGGGTTTTGTGGTAGTACAAGTCTTTTACCTTTTAGATAATGTTTTAATGAGGAATTCTGAGCCTATACTGGATCAATGCTGTAACCATCCTTTCTTCCTCCTTTTGGAAATTAGATTTTTGTCTACACAGTAATAATTTTTCTTAAAATACCCTAACATATTCCATATGTTAAACATGTTTTAGCAGACCTGCTTAGTGAAAGTGTCTGTGATTCTAAGACCAAAAAAGTGACGATTACCAATTGTAGAACTTGTAAAAGTGAGACTTAAGCATGGAGCAGTAAAGCAGTAAGGAATATTTGACTGTTCCAAAAATAGATCCTCAGTGGACACAGTAGGATTGCAGCTGAATTTTAAAGTAAAACTGACTGCAGATGAACCAGACACAATTTTGTTAACTGGAAAGGAACGGGGAAGCTAAGTACCAAATTCTGCTTTCTGTGTGACACTATCCTGTGCCTCTGTGAGATGGCTGCTAGCAATGCAGAGCAGCATAGCTGTCACTGTTTGGCTGCTGTAAGACAACTAATGGTTATTTACAAGCAATGGTAAGACAAGCTTAATGGTTTACAGTCATTTTGATGTGTGTATCTTAAAAATATCAAAGAAAGACATGTTCCTTAGCTGTGTGAAGGTTTGTGTGTTGCCGTTGTTGCAGAGGAATAGAAGTGCTTGAGAATAGTTCACATTCCTCAGTAATCACATGTCGGTCTCTAAGCGTTTAAGCTTTCACTGGCCTGTTGCCAGCCTTTACTGTGATGCTCTTTTGGAGGTCAGCCTTTTCTCCATAGTGCTTTAACCTTGAGCCCCACCAGTCATGTCCTGTGCAATTGGGGTCAGAAGCCAAGTTTCCTATCCTAGAAACTACTGAAGTTGACTCTAATTGCAGGGCACATTCTGTCAGAGAAAATGTTGTGCTCGGAGCTATGTGGCTTCTGGGCCAGAACTGATTTCCATCTGTCTTGCTTGGAACACAGGCAGAGAATACATTCATTTTCTCTGTAGAATAGTTTTGTGTGTACATTTAATATAAACAAGTTAAAGTGAAATTGCAAGTCAGTCTAATATTGCTGTTGCTGCCTCTAAGTCAAGGTCTGCATATACTGAAGAGCGACTCAGCAACATGGCTGTAAAATCTGTCCTTGGTGTCCTCTGCAGCCTAGACCACAGCAATGTCAGGTTATTTCCTAACCAGCAATTTTATATTGGTCTTCCAAGCCAACCTGACTTGAGTTGCTGAGCTTTTCCCAGCTTACTCCAAAGAAAAACAAGATTAAAATTATTTACAATCAACATGTTTGGGGTTTCTGTCCTTATTTTTATTATTATTATTGAGGAAGCAGTGGTACTTGCCCGACTTCTCTATTCTAGCTTCTCATTTTAGAGTTCTGCCTCAAGATTGCCAAGAGGCTGTAGTTGAAGTTAGCCTCGCTCAATCTTGAGTGGAGTGGCACTATGCCTTGGACTCTTTTCAGGCTCTCTGGACTTCTTGAAGGGAGGAAAGAATTAATTATCCTCTTATGAGTGTCTGGGCAGGAAGCAGACACTCTTACACTGGCTGTCCACTTTCTCCTGAAGTCCCACCCTGTTCATTTGTTCTCTGCAGATGGACATTCAGGCTCCCATATGAGAATCGAGTATTACACAGTTCCAGCTGTGTAAATTTATTTAGGCAAACCACAAATGACTTGTATCTGTTCTAAAGAAACCACTCTTCCAATTAGAGCACCGTTGAGACATGCCTGTGGTTATTAAAGATCATCTTTTACAGATAAAAGATGGAATGTTAACCCTTGTCTTCAGGTCAGATCCTTTATCCCTGAACTGTTTTGCCTGCTGAATCAGTATACCTTCACCACCAAAAGCTTGAATAAAGTTGCATTAAGACATTGAGAAGTTTACTTTTTATCTTCAAGAAGATTATGTCTCTGCGTGTAGCAAACTGGTTCTTAACTGGTTAGGAGCCAGTCCCCTTCCAGTTTCACTTCATGCGGCTGTATGCAATGATCAGGCCACTGTAATTTTGCTAGTAAAGCTTCTTTGTGTGACCACCCTTCTGAAATGAAAATGCCCATCTGTTGAATGCTATTGATGCAGGAAGGATACACTGGGGGGGTGTTAAAGTAGTGATCTGTGTGGTGGCTTTGACTGGTCACATCCCTCCTGAGAACAGAAGTTTCTGTGTTTGGCTATTTCTTCTGGTGCAGGAAAGCAGAGGCTCTTTGCTTGGTCCAGTAAATGGGTTACCACCATTGCATAACTCACCAGTGAATTACCAGTAAAATTCCACTTATCTGAAAGATTCCTTCATAGCCTGTTTTGAATCTCCTGCGTTATTTATGAGGTCTAAATTATTTTAATGAAATATTAAAATATTAAAGTAATTTTATTCGTGCTTGAGAACACGCGGTGCCGAGGCTGAGATTCACTAGCTCTGTAGCCTGCAGGTTTATGCTCACATACAGAAGAAGTTTACTTCAGACCTTCCTGTCCCCCAGGAACTCCTTGCTCCTCCTTTTTTCCTTCTGTCTCCTGCCTTGCTTTTGATTTTAGGTAAAATATGCTGTACCTTTTTTAGTATAACTCAAATTTATCCAGAATGCTTACTTGAAAAATATGTATTCATAATTTCCGTGGATAAGCCTTGAGTTTTACTGATGTTTAGTTGTAGGTGCAATCTAAGTGGAGCATCATTTCAGTAAGCTGCCTGTGAAATCCTTTTGATTTCTGGTTTGTCTGCTAGGGCAAAAATGAGCACTCTTGTACACAAGTATGCTTGCTACATTTTCAGGTGGGCACTGTAGCATATTTGAGTCTGAGCATTACACCTCAGAGGGACTCAAAGCTAGTTTACAAGAAGGAGCCCGCAGGGTAGTTATTGGGGCTGTTTAAAATGCCAAGCTGTGCATTCAGTCTATATTTGGAATGTACTTAAAGCCAATAGTGATCAACACTGTAACCATGGAAATACTGCCTGAACTGAAGAGATGAACAGAAACGCCAGTATTTGTGTGTTAGTGCTATTACATTCACTCCAATGGGCTTTGTAGCAGTGTTAACACGTGAAAGGTCCTGTTGCCAGAAATCCAGGGTGGTGTGTCATGTGTTGTGTAAGCAGCACTAATTGCAAGCTATTGAGAATATAGCTTCATTTGTGATGCCATTTCAGTTGTATTTCATGATTTTTGTGATTGGCGCTGTGTATAAACTATTGTTATGCCTGAAATGGAGCATGAAACTGTTCCTTTTAGACAGCAGAAGACTTCAAAGAGATTAAATAGGTGTGAAGTGGCCTGGACTGTGTCTACAGAGCTGTGTGGAGATAAGGGTTTTACTTCCCCTGTCACAGAGCTTTGCTCCTTGTCAAAAGGGGCTCTATTCTGAAGGGTTGTTTTCTTCCCCTACCTACATCCCCTCCGTGTTTTGGGTGACTGGTGGCACATGCTGTTTGGGGTGATGGTAAAACAGAAGCAAACAAAAAATTGGCTTTAAATTTTTAAGGTCTCAGGGTAACTTACTCGAGCTAAGGCAAAAGAACAGCTTCTGTGCCGTTTCCTGACTCCACAGAGATTTTTAATTTATTGAATCAAAGCTCTTAATAAAACATTACGAAGTAGCTATTGAATTTGGGTTTAGTCAGTAGTCTGGGTTATTTTGTAATGGCTGTGGGCAATGTCCTCACTGCTCTCAGACACTTTCTGTTTCAGGAATTGCAGAATGGATGTGAAGGTTAAAAGCTTTCTCGCCGTGTTTCTAGGATTTCAGCAGCAAATTGCTGTGCCTGCTTTGCGTGTGGCAGACCTGTTAGCCTATTTGGTAGAACAAATAGATATTTTTTATTCTGTGGCCACATCCACAAGATTACTTTAATATGTTTTCATTCATTAACTCTGCTCATACCATGGAGGAGTAGGATATATTTGAACTGTGCAAGAAGCGTAGCTTACTGAACTTCAGTGTAATATGAGCTTCTAATACAGCTAAATGTAGACATGGACAAGGTATTGAAGCCTTAGGCTTTATATGGTTAAGTTAAGGGTGAATTTAAATATATTAAAAAAAATCACTCTTCTTATCCTCCCTTCTTCTTTCTGGGTCGGTGTTTGCAAGTTATAAGTAGGTCGTTCAGAACAGCATAGGGTCTGAAATCCTTTTCAGTGAGACCTGAATGAATCAAGCAGACCCCTTTAAGTATGAGCATCAAAATAAGACAAGGAGTAGGGATTGTGCCTTCTGTACGCCTAATAAAAACTTTTCTTCCATGCAGAACTCTCTTGAGCGTCAGAGGAGTTGTTAGTGGCAAGAATTTAATGACTTTGGTGAATGCTGGGGAAAGAAATGTTTTCTTGTCCATCTCTGCTTATAGTGGCTTTCATTTCCCTCAGCTTCTGGTGTCCTGGAGAATTTCTCAGGAATTTCATTGCCAATCCACAAAAGGAGAGGCGAGCTGAGAAACTCAATTTACTGGCTTGACTGGCTTTCAAATGCTTTTCTAGACACTAGGGTACTGTAAACAGCAAGTCATCTTGGCACTAAATACTCTACCAAGATCAGGTGAAGCCCTGGTGATGTTAATGAAGTGGTTTCTGTGGTGACCTTCAGTGTTCGTAGGGTCAAATGAGCTGCTCGGGGCAAAGGTTGTTTAATGCCTGTAGGTGTTGGAAGCACAGGGAATGCTTTGAGACCTGTGCAGAACCAGTGATGTCTATACGGTCATGTCTGATTCAGTGTGTTAGTGTCTCTTGAATCAGTTGGGCCTTGATCTTCTCAACATAAGAGATGTAGACATGGGCTATAAATTTGAAGCACCACTTCAGTGCAATATCATAAATATAGCATTATAAGAATCTGAATATCATGCAGAAATAAGTTTTTGAACCACTGACAGTTTTTCTTCCCAGATACTCTACCCGAAAGCTCTGTTCACCACATTGGAGAACATCTGAGGTTTGTTTTTCAAGCTTGCTTCTCACTGTTTGAGAAATTAATTAGCCTTCAATTAGAATTCATGAACAAAATCTGTGCAGAGTAGATTCGTGTTAGTACTCGTCACATAATTTGTATAATAATGTGTATTTTTGTGGTCTATGTTTAAAAAAAACGTGCAAAAATAGAACTTTGAAAACTAAAAAACCATAGTTGTTCAAGGATCTGAATCATAATTATATAAAACTTTGATAGTCCCCTTTATGAAAGTCTTAGACTAACTCCATCACTATGAAACTAAAGCTGGGATGTATACTGCAAAGTAGAAGCAGTTGGGCCATTTTGGGCATTTCTTGGGAATGCTTTGCAGATTGGATGTGAACAGTGTGGGCACTGCTTGTTCCCAGTGCTGCAAGTTTACACTCTTAATTTAATCAGAAGGTCCTAGGTCAGTAGCACTTTTTACACTTGTGTAGTAAACAAGAACTTTTTAGAGTCTAAACAGAAGCAAAATGCTTGTCTTACTGATATTGACTTGTCCTATTGATTTTTCCATGTAACTTATAGAATGGTTATTTATTTTATCTTGGACATACTTAATAGTCACTATTGGTACTTAAGAGACCGAATTTCATCTTGTACCAGGGAATGGAAGATAATATATTGTGTTCCTGAATGACTTGTGCCACAGCAGGGTAAAATGCTTTTGGACTGTAACAGAGGGAGGATAGAAGAGGGGCAAAGTCAAATCAGATCAGGATGTAGTTGCTGGTGTAGTAGAGTGTCATGGGAGAAGAGGTGTTGTGCAGTTTTTTGCCTGTAGTTTAGGGTAGGAGGGTACCCACATTGGCCAGGTGAATGTCCATCAGGTTTCATTTTAAGAGCTCCTCCGGAATATATCCCACCACAGGATGTGGCTGTCCTTTGGGAACCATCTGCATGACTGTCAGCTTGAATGTTCTGCCAGTTCTCTGCTGTTCACACCCTTCTCAAGCACAGCGCCATTTGTAAAGGCTGGGTTTTCCTCTCTTTGCTGAAATCCTGCTCTTCATAAGAGTGGAAGAGTTTTTCCTGTTCTAAAATTAATGTATTAAAAATAAGATATATTCAAATGTGGGGCACTGGGATTTAGTTGTGGAGGTTTTTTTTTAACAAAACAAGATAGAACATGGAGCTCTCCTTTTTAATGGATGCTCACTGCCTGCTTAATTTGTCTTGATTCTCAAAACCTTTGAAGTAGCTCTCATTCAGGTGAAGATTATAATTTTTAATTCAGACAAAGGGCTTCCTTACAAGGTATTTCCTAATGTACTTGCTCATTGCTTAAATCCAGTTCAGTGATAAGCTTTTATGCAAACATTGTGTTGATCTTGCTGTGATAGCTAGTGGGTTAACTATTGGTGAATCTTGCTGGAAAAGCTTTGGAGGGGTGTTCTAGTGTGTTCTAGTTCTCTTTCCTGTCTTGCATCTAATACCCACTTTTACAAATACCAATTGTGCAGTGGGTCATCATCCCAGTACTTTGAAAATCTGACTAGTTGTATCTTGATGGCATAGACTGGGCCAAGATTTACAGAAGAGTCAAAACCAAAGTTGGTTAAACTACCTCCTGTTTGTTAAGGACCAGAAGTGTGCATACAGAAAATTTCTGGTATTTCGGATGATATGCAGCCATTCAGTCTGAATCTGCCTCTTTCATGCTGGGTGGCTTGTCTAGTCCCCATCAGTCTCATTTGTGATCTTGTGTAACTAAAGCCTTCTTGGTCTTTTCCAGAGAGTGAGTGAACTCTTAGTACTGAGTCACTACCAAGCAGCCTTTGTTTCTCAGCAATAAGAAAATAACTTCCTTCTTTGTAAATGAGAACATTTAATGAAGTGAAAACAGTGGAGGAAAAAATCCCCACACTTAAGCCTGCTTTGAAGAAGGGCTGCTGTGGAGAGCTGTACTGATGGAGAAGTTAACTGCAAAAAAGCCAAGTTTAACTGTTTAACTCTGGCAGTGGGTGTCTGGCTTGTAGCAGTGGAGGTTTCCCTTTGGAGGACCCTTGATCCTTCTAGAACTGGTTTCAAACAACCCTTCTATAAAAGATGTTTTTTCTTTCCTAAACTACAGTCCAGTTCACATTGTCCCTTCCTGGTGCCTAGGACTGCTACCTTACCAAAAAACTATTTCTAGAGCTTTTTGAGGTATATCTGCTCTAACCATCTGTTTTCTTCCACACACACGCCCCTGAGCTGATTACTAACATGTGAACTGACTTCCACGAGATACACTGGCACTGAGACACACACTTCTTTGTAGAAGTATAATGATTTTTAAACTTGTGTCTGGTTTATAAAGAGAATGGTAAAGAGCTATACACAGCAGTATGTGGAGGATGAGAAGGTATCTGCTAGTTTGCGAGGCTTAATCCAGAATTGTTTCTTCCCAAATGCAGCTGCCAAGAACTTAAAACCTCCTGGTTGGCCTCCCATGAACTGATGTTTTTCCTGTTGATGTGCAGAGCTGAAATGCAGCAGGAGGAAGGGGATACCGTGATGTGCAGGACTGACCATGCTGCTGGAACCCAGCCTGTCCAGCCAGAGCAGCATCCTGCTGGAGTCACCCTTCTTGTTCCTTGTGTGCTTAGGAATAATTCAGGAATTCCACATAGTCCAAGTGGATAGAAAAGCATGGTGAATGAAGGGATGCACTTGCAGATCAATACCCAAATATGGTCAGGTATTGCAGGCAGAAATTGATGTTTGTGTGTGGCACATGAAGTGCAGTGGAGTGGATTCCATTGCCAGGACGAATCTCTTCATTGTGTTCTCTTGGGGAATGTTGAGCTGCTCTTAGAAGGTTACTGTTCTAGCAATATTGAACAGAAAGCATCTAACAAATATCTTCACAGCTTGCTTCATGCAGTTGAAGCTGTTAAGAAAGCACTCGATATGTTTCATTTTTTGGATGGTACCTAAAATTCTGACTTATTTCACCAGGTTAGAAGTTCTATTTGAAGGGTTCAGCTACTATAATAGCACAAAGATTGCTCGCAAATCTTGTCAGATCTTTTTTTTCGTAGAAGCATAGAAATTAGTTTTTGAGTCATCTAATGGAAATATCGAACAATGCCTATCCTTTAGGGCATGGGACTGGGAATATATTAATCTGGCCAGAGAAACTGAGTAATTTATTTGCATAAATGGCTGTCTTTCTCCACTGAGGACTGGGCATGTGCTTATTTTATTAGCCCGAGGCATAGTCCGAGAAGGAAAAAAGCCAAATCAGTGTCTTTGGCCCTTGTGAAAATTGGGTTGGGGTCATATCTAAATGCTGCTCAAAAAGTGGTATTTTGAAAGGATCCCATTATTGCTGATATTATAGTCCCAAAATCTAAGGGCAGCAGCAGCAAGTATAATTCCCTTGGGTATCAAAAATGACTGCAGTGGGTTTAAAATAGTCTCACTTTTGAATATCTTTCATGTCTTTAAATACAGCTGAAATACTAGCAAAGATAAAAGTAAAATAAATCCTGTTTTTTTGACTCTACTCTGAACACGAGTTGCTAAGGGAAGCTGTTGGAAAAGGCACTTTAATACAGTGCTATTTTGGTTGAAATTATGCTTGTCAGTGTTCTTACTCTTAACGTGCATTAAGAAAGTTAAGGGTTTATGTAATGAGTCCATTAAATTTGAAGCTCAAGCTGCTTCACCATACTGTGTTTTTCTTGGTGCACAATGCTGGCTTCTAATGTATCAGAGTACACAAATGTTCCAGAGGCTGGGGGGGAGTTGTAAAAGTCCATTATTAGGGATTGACAGAACTGACTTTTTTGAAAAGACTGTACATGGATGTCTCTCAGCCAAAGAGATGTTGTGACTTTAGTATCAATCCCAGCACCCGTTGTAGAGCCTTTGAGGATGAGCCCACGCGTCCTTTGTGCTTGTGTTACAAGTCAGAATCTCCACACACCCTGGTTTGTTGTTTTTTTGAGTCTTACAGAAGAAAATGGTAGTATTAAGTAATGTCCTTGCAACATCTTGCGTAAATGCCTTTAGTCCTGCAACAACAGCAGTTCATTCTTGCATTGACTCCATCAGGATTGCTGCAGCTGCCTTGCTTTTGAGGACCTAACTGGCTTTTGTGATTGTATCTATACAGTAAAATTGAAATCTGATGGTTTTATTTGTAAAGAGAGACCTCTCATACAGGAAAAATGTGTGGCATCTTACAACATACTATATTTTATCAGACTGCTAAAGGAATATTGGATAATGTAGTTATTTCCTGTCGACAAAGCTGGGCTTGAGACAAAATTTCTCATTCAAAACACCACAATAACATAGAAAAATCCATTCAACTCTATTATTAGAAAAGAAAAAGCAGGGCTTGATTTTTCTTTAATCTTCTTGTGCTCTTTTAATAGCTCCAGTCTTGGCGATGCATGTGCTGCTTTGACTCATGTGTCTCTTATTGTGCTGTACCACAAATTACAGGTTTCTTCCCGTGCTGTGTTGGGCCATGGTGAAATGAGATCATTGTGTCCTATAGTCTTTTGCAGCTTTTTCCTGCCTGCTCTGCAGTGACACAGAACTGTTTGCCACATGTGGAAGAGACAGCTATGTTTAAATCAGATGGAATATTTTGATGTGGCTATGGTTTACTATAATCACTTTTTCTTCAAACAAGGCTGTGTTGAGAAATGATGCATTACAAGAACATATTGGCAATGGTATATAAAGAAATAAACCCAACCTAATTTAAGAGCCCAATAAAATGACTGTGAACAGCTTTCAATATTCTGTGTGCATGTTCTTTAGGGCGAAAGACTCCAGTGTCGCCGTTAATCTCTTTGAAACCTTCAAGTACTTTGTTGCTGTAAGCACTGAGCTTGCCAACTTTTGGCAGATAATTATTTTGTTCTCTTCCAAATTGAACCCATTCAGTTCAGTCTCCCCATTCAGAACAACAGATTCTTCCTGGGTGTTTTTTTGCTCACAGCTCAATAAACACTTATGAGCAGGTAATGTTGTAATTTGCAAGTGTTCACAGAGCAAATGGGAGGCGTTTTGAGGACCGAGCTGAGAAATGCATCAATATGTGCAGTGAAGGAGACTTACAAAGGCTTGGCACAGAGGAGGCTTCCCAGATGGGGAAAATTCATTGTGATCCAAAAGTAAAAATGCTTTTAAAATGGTGAAAAGAATGTTAGATATCTACTTCTTCTTGCCTGTCTGTAAAACAATTGTTGTAGCATAAGGTCCTCAAAAAACTTCAAAGTGTTAAATGAAACAATCAGTAAAACAGAAGTACTTGTGCATTCTGCTTCTTCTGGAAATCTTTTCTTTTTCTAACTTAGGACAACATTTAGCTACAGTCAATATCATTAATTTAGAATGCTGAGACTTACCCAGTAAGAGGACTGACATATTCTTGAATGGCTGTAAAATATACAGCCTTCTGTCCAGAACAACAAGAGCCTCATAAAAAAAGTAAGAAACTTCTTATATGATATTAATAGGACCCATCCTCCCTTTCTCTTGGAACTGTGAAAGGTTTTTCCCCGCTGCTCGCTATTGTGTTCCAACACTAATGCTCTGTCACTTCTATTGTGCACACATCTCTGAACCCAGAAATTATTCCTATTCTTAATTTAAACAAAACCAGCTGTGCACAGATGAAAAGTTTCAGGGGGAGAGGAGAAGGAGCATAGTTTTACCTCTAGTACATTACAGAGGGGCTTCATGAACTCAGGACAATCGTGCTGCAAAAATGGTTTAAAAATATGCATGAGGGGGGGAAAAAAGCTGACACTCTTAGTGCATTGCACCACCATCACCATAGAAACGCTGCATTCAAACTAGGGATTTTAATTCTTATAAATGGAGAATTGAGACCTTTTCTCTTCCAGTGCCACCATTGCATACTTTCTGCAGCTGTTGCTTATTTTCCTTCACACCCCTTCCCTGCTGGTGCTGTTTCTGTGCTGCAGCCCAGCCGTATTCAGAGCAGTTAAAATCATCTGAAAGAACAGAGTGCATTATTTCAGCTTTTTTAAGGAGTTGTTTTATGTTTGGTGCTTAGATTTACTTTATGTTACTGAAGTTCTCTTCTGCAAGAATCCTGCCTTTTCACCTGAGCCAACTAGGATCTGATAAAAGCAAAAATGAAAGGAAGACTAAGGAATTAGTTCACTGCTACTTCGTGAGGAAAAAGACAAGGGCAAAGAGAAGTGCAAGTATGCTAGTGACTACAAAAGAAAAGGCAAAAAAACCCCAATTGCATTGTATATCCCAATCACAGTGGTTCTGAAACAAAAAATTCAACAAGTTCACTAATGGGGAGAACTCCTCCTTTTCTCTTACCTATTTTATTGATCCCATATTCTTAATAATCCTTTCCAAGTGTGTCTGATTTAATACCATCTTCTCTGCCTCTGTTGAGTATTTGAGATGAGCTTATTTACACGACTCTATTCTTTATCCAGACTCGAATCTGTTGCTAGCTTTGCATTGCTGCAAAAAGTTCAAGTTTTCAGAAGTATGAAGCGGCTTCGCTGTATTGAAAATACTGTGTGTTGTTGGACAAAACTGTGAGCTGATAAACTGTGCAGTGAAATCATTATGAATACTCTGCTCAGGGAGCCTGAGAGCTCTATTAGCTTAAGAAATAGGTTTTGAAATGTTTTTATTAGACCTTTGGGAGCTGTATGGAAAACCCTCTAGACAGCTTGGTGAAACACCGATAATTAGCATGTGGGTTTTTTTAATCCAACATATAATTGTTTTGTCTTGTGGTATTTTAGAACTAGAGGGTCTTATTTGCCTGTTATTACTGACAAGAGGATTGTCATTGTGCGTAGTGAACGATTTCCTGTTTGGAGGGAGGGGAGAAATGGAGTATTTTGTGTATTTTAAAAATTGTTTTACCTAGAATTGACTATAGTAGGACATGTTAATAAAAGGATTGTTTGGAATGCACTGTGGCTTCTTTCAGCTGTAACGTGGACTCCAGGAAGGCTCAATCCCTTCTATGGATGGTATGAAGGGCATTGTGCCTCTGAATGCTGCTGATGCCAACGAGTGGATCCTGCGTGCACCCTCAGGAATTAATTGTGATGACTGTTTTTTTTCTCTTTCTATCTTTACAGGCATATGAAAGAAGGTTTCCCACATGTCCTCTGATCCCTATGTTTGTAGCCAGTGATACTGTAAATGAATACAAGAGTGAGGATGAAGCTATCCATGTGATTGAACGGCGCTGTAAGCTGGATATAGATGCACCACGGCTATTGAAGAAGGTGATTATATTTGCAGTGCCTATTTTTGCAATTTTGGATACCCTTTGACATGAATATTGTATCTTAACTGAATCTATGTTATTTTCCACAGATTGCAGGAGTGGATTATGTCTACTTTGTCCAGAAGAATTCTTTGAACAGACGAGAAAGGACTTTGCATATAGAAGCCTACAATGAAACCTTCTCTAATAGAGTCATTATTAATGAACACTGCTGTTACACAGTGAGTAACAGGCTCTTGGTGGAGCTAAGTCAGTGTTTAGAGTTCAGGACTCGTGAACAGAAGTTGGATTGTTTTTGGCTTTTGTCTTGCAAGAAAAAATAACCAACACACCGCCATGAGTGGTAATTGTTGTTAGTGTTAAATGTAACACACTTGCTCGAAGAACTGAAGCAAGTTTGGCACCCTCTTGCTTGAGCAGCTTCTCAGAGAGCAGAACGCAACATAATTTTCTGGTTTTGACAGCTCTGTAGAGGCAAATCTGTGGTCTGTAACAGCAGTGTGGGACTTGGTGAGGCTGATAATACCCTGACAGAACTGTTAAAAGAAAGTTCAGTGTAGCTTATTTACCTTCTGCTCAGCTGAGACATGTTTGTCAAGTCGTCTATGTTTTAACCTAAATCTTTCCATCACTTTTGGTCTTCAGTGCAGATGTTTTCTGATGGGAAGGAGTCTGTGGCATGCTCACTGCTATGCTCTGGTCAGGTTATTTTCTGAATGGCTTATCCCATACACATCAGCTCATACAGCGCACATATACAGCAGGAAAATTTCAAATTGATGTTACGTGTCAAATCAAAGCAAGCACATGGAACCGACTTATTTGTGTTGTAGCATTCTTTTTATGTGCAGGTGATAACACTTCCTGTCATCTACAAAATGTTAGTTAAAAGGTCACTAGATGTCAAACTCACTTGACGCTATTATCTGATTATTTTTTTTAATTATTACTTCTGTAATTATTTCCATAGCATATTTAAAAATACTCTTCCACCTGCAATTTTTCCTTGAAAGCTCTGTTTAAGCAGGGGAAATGCTGTACAGAAAAGTGCATTTGATAAATAGGTACAAAACACAACACTTTCTCTTGCACTTGCTCTAGTCAATCAAGAAATTAGTAGGTAAATACAAACCCAGAATTTGAATTGAAGAATAAGTTGGTTTTTAAAATTCACTTTCAATGAAGTTATTTTATAAATGAATTTATTAAATGACAGAAAGATTCTTAAATATTATTATTATGATTTGGGCCTCGGCCGTGCAAGCTATTCTTGTACCCTCCATTCCCTAATGCAGAAGAAGAAAATGAAGGGAAAAGTATGTAGTTGTCGTGTTCTAAAGTGCTGATGCTGTTCCCAGTTAATTTTAGTATGTTGTGAGGGGGAGGGGAGCCTTAAGGCATCAGGACAATCACATGCTCAGAAATCCAGCCTTCTATGATGTTTGTATAACCACAAATTCAGAGTCCGGTCTGGAAATCCCTTTCATTAGATGAGTCTTTTTTAGCTGAAGAGAGTTTAGAAAACAACTTTCCTTGAGAGTCATAACATCTCTGTTTCAAGATCAGCTTATTCGGTTGACATTTGCACCTCTTTCTGTAGCATTATCAGAGGAGAACAAAATAAAATAGTTTTCAGTCTACAGAATACTAAGACACTTTGTAGGTCAGTGCAGGAACGATGCTGTTGCAGTGTGTGTCTGTTGCAAACACGTCCAGGCTGCAGCGGGGGGAATTGCTTACGCTGCACTTGATGCAGTCCTCGAGCTGCTGGCCTTGGGCTGTCAGTCCAACCTGCCGCAGCAGAAAGTTCACTGTTTCACAGATACTCTACAGTCCCAGCCCATATCTAGAATGAGATAGTGCTAATTGTATAAATGTGCTCGTCTCTTGCCTGGAGCACTGGTATTTCTCTACACTCTCCTCTTGTTAAGGAAAAAAAAAAAAATGTGCTGTGCTGGCCATGAGACTATAGGAGGGCTTCTCAGCTTTTTGTTCTTTAGCCTTACCTTTTTCTGAAATGTGTTTTGCAAATGAAGTAAAAGTCTGTAAATTCCACTGAAATATTTTTTGCTTTGTGAACCTGTAAACCAAGAAATAGTCATTTCAAATGCTGTGAGGAAAAATATACTAAATGGATAACCAAGCTGTATGACTTCCTTTTAACCTATAGGTTCATCCTGACAATGAAGACTGGACCTGTTTTGAACAGTCAGCAAGTCTGGATATAAAGTCTTTTTTTGGTTTCGAAAGCACAGTGGAAAAGATTGCCATGAAACAGTACACCAGCAATATTAAAAAGGTGAGCCTGCAGACATGAAGGAGGTGCCTGGCTCTAAGTAACAAAAGCTAATCCAGCTGCTGTGGAGTAAGAGGCTGCTGCACTCAAAAAGCTGGGCTGTTTCCTCTTTAGCCTGGGGCAGTGTGTATGGAGGTCTGTATTTTCAAGTGGCATCTTTAGAGAGGTTTGGCCACTTAATAGCCCACCCTTCCTGGGTGGAAGTGGATGTTTTAGTAGCTGAAGTAAATGTTTCTTTTTGAAGGGAAAAGAAATAATAGAATACTACCTGAAGCAGCTGGAGGAAGAAGGAATAACTTTTGTTCCTCGTTGGACTCCCCCTGTTGCATGTAAACTGGAGAGCAGCACAACCCACACACGACGACCAGTTTCACCTGCTATTAATATACCAGACTCTGCCACAAAGGAGGGCTTGAACAATAAGGAGATCCTCAACACCTCCAGCAGCCCCTCGGAGCCCACAGCGGGAACACCTGATGGTATGGTGGTCTGACTTGTTTTACTGGGATTCTTTGTACTGTAGAGGCTCTTCTCACAGGCAGCTGACAAATCTTTGTATTTTCTCTTTTGTAACATACAATGTTGAAGTGCAGGCTTGCAAAGCAGTGATGTGGGATGGCTTGGATAGCTGTTTGGATCTGAGTTTTATTAGTAAACAAAGATCAGATAGGAGTGGAAAAACTCTTCACTTTCCTGTTTATTAGGTTGCACATGACTTCTTGCCTTGAAACTCAGGTTGGGTATAACTATAGCAATAATAGGGAGGAAAGGACTGAAGCTTTCCTGAACACAGTCTTCTGCTGTATCTTCCTTCCGATGTTAATAAGGGAATTTGGGAAAATTCTTGCACTGGGAGATTTAGATCAAAGCTTCTATATTTCCAGAAGCTGTGGATTGACAAATCTGAATATACTGGTGAAACACTTTCATAAATGTCTGGTTTTATTCTTTCCTTAGTTGCAGAAGGAGAATTAATTTGTCTTGGTTTACAGTTAAGATGACTGTCTACGTTGCCTTGCTTGTCTTTTTGTTGATTCAAGAAACTATTAAATTCTGACTGCACAGAACACAGAGAAGCTACTTCTGTGCCTCAAATATCAGCACAGAAAATCAGTCAGGACCACTCTAATCGCATGTACATCTCCTTCTAGACAAGCTGGACGCAGACTACATCAAGCGGTACCTGGGTGACTTGACACCGATGCAGGAAAGCTGCCTCATTCGACTGAGACAGTGGCTCCAGGAGACACACAAGGGCAAAGTAAGTTATTGCTGGTCTCTTGTGGCTAGTTGTTCCCGTTAGGTGGCCCTCCATGATCAAAACCTAAATTAGGTCTATACAATGAAGAAGTTCATTGTGACTGTCCAACAGACTTGGCCATCTGAGGTGCTGAAGTGGTTAGCGTGACTGCCTCTCTGCATGTCAAGAAACTCACACAGGGGAATTACATCAGTTTTATTACTCTGCCTTGTTTGTTTTGGTGGCCAAACATCATGTTCTCAAATCTCTATCCCTAAGCACTGTACTTAAAGGGAAGCAGTGTGGCCAGTTAAATCACTGATAGCAAGGCTGGGGTTTTCCAGTGGCTTGTGGTTTGCATGTGTATCCCAGCTTCCTTTTACTTGCAACGAAATAGTCAGTGTTTTGTCCCTCAGTTCCTTTCAATTGGACTGACTTAGCATGGTCATGCAAGTGTAAACAATTACTTTAGAGTTCATGAAATTTTTATATCCCTTATTTAAGGGGGAACTGCAGTACCTGACAGGTTTTGTGGTTTTGTTGCAAATAAAGACTGATTTGCTTGAGTAACTTCCCACGTTACAAACCATCCTTCTGCATTGGTGCAGGGCTGCATGTTTTTCAGCTTCTTGTTTTACACCTTGAGTACAAAGTTATGTTTTTGTTTGGTTTTGTGGTGTTTTTGTTTTGTTTTTTTAATAGATCCCAAAGGATGAACACATCTTAAGATTTCTGCGTGCCCGGGACTTCAACATTGATAAAGCAAGAGAGATCCTTTGCCAGTCGCTGACGTGGCGTAAGCAGCACCAGGTGGACTACATTTTAGACACCTGGAACCCTCCTCAGGTGCTCCAAGACTACTACGCAGGAGGCTGGCATCACCATGACAAAGGTATGCTCTAGAGGGCTGATACTGAACACCTTTTGTGTTCTGAATTCATTGTGCTAGTTGTCCCTCTGTTAGTGAGAGGTGATCAGAAA
This sequence comes from Thinocorus orbignyianus, assembly GCA_013400375.1. Lineage (NCBI taxonomy): Eukaryota > Metazoa > Chordata > Aves > Ciconiiformes > Thinocoridae > Thinocorus > Thinocorus orbignyianus. Next base: position 510,287 of record VXBW01005663.1, read on the forward strand.
GATGGATAGAACTTCTTCATTGTTATGTACTAAATGGATTTAAATGGATATTGCCAGCTCCTTACTTGGAGACAGACTCCTAGGTCCTAATCTTTCTGACTGTTAGTGACATATTTAACTCTCTAAAGAGCTCTGCTTTGCTAGTAGTTTAAAAAGGTTATTAATTGCACTTCTGTACTCTGAAATGCTTAGAAGGGTGTTATGCAAATGCTGAGTATTCTTTCTCAGTGATTAAAAGATGTTTGTAAATAAGTGTATCTTCCTAATCAACTTATTTCTGTTGTATAAGTCTGCTGATGGCATAAATGAATACTTATTTGGCATTACAATCAGCTTAATGATGAGAAGTGGGATGTTGGAAAAACATCAAATAGAGCAGGTTTATTTAAGATGGGGAAAATGCTTTGGCTAAATTCTCTTTTTATGGCAAGCCACAGCCAGATCTTTAAAGCATGGACGGATGTGCCTGACACACTCCCCTGTCCCTCTGCTTGCATTATCATGCACTGATCTAATTGCTAATACATACACAGCAATGAAACATTTTGGAATTTGTTGCTTGAGGGAAGCTGGGCTCTTTAGATAAGGAAATGATCTCTTACTGTGAGCTATCTGTGTTCTGATTTAGTCTTTCCCCCCACTAGGCACCATTGTTTCTGCTGGCTCTTCCTGTTACCAAAAGCATCTGAAACAAGACAAGATGCTGTCAGCAGTAGTGGCCAGGAGACAGGGAGGACACAGCAGAAGTTTAATCGCTGAAAAGCTGCAGAGCTTGAACGGCTCTCCCCTGCTGCTTAGGGTTTGACAGACCTCAAACTGAGAAAATGGAAAATGGGAATTATGCTTGTAAAGATTGTAGGGAAAAAAGATGTGAATAACTTCTCCCTTCTGTCAGTTCCTTGTTCTTACTTTGCAGAGGCTTCCTCTGTCAATAGCACAGCACTGAATAGAAAGGTACAGAATGCATCAAAGGGTTGTTTCGTGTTTTTCTGAGATGTTCTTTAGTCTTGTGGTGAACTTCATGCTCCTCTCCCTTCCCCTCCAGTTCTTTTGCAGCACGCCCACAAGTAAAGCCATGGGTGTGTCAATAACGGAAACAGAAAATCAAAACTGAGCAATTTTATATCATTTAAATATTTTACAGTGGTACGTTCTTTTTTTAAATCCTCTTCTCTAGTATTGCTCCTTTCCTCCTACATGTGCTAAATGTGCCAAACTTAAGCTAACTAAATTCTGTAGAGGTTTTAGCACTAAAGCAAAAGCAGCAGTGGTTACGGAGAGTGTTGATATGGAATGAGCTATTAGTGCAAAAGAATAAATGTTATTATTTTGGCTTGCAACAAGCACAGTTTTCTGTACAGTTGAATGGCTTTTATTTTGACAGGAATGTTCAGTCAAATGCTTTTTTAAATCACAAAGCTCTAATGGAGTATAAAATATAGAGTGAAAATGCAGTGCTGTCAGCTGAGACTTCCCTTCGTGTGTCATTTGGGTGGACCAGGGTTACTAAGCTGTTAGTTTGATTTTGGATGCAAGCACGTCTGTGAGGGAGAGAGACCTGCTATGAAGCTTAATGGCACTTTTTGTTTAGTGTTTCAAAAGCTAAACTGTACATTCCAAGATAAGTATGTGCTGATGTTAAAACAATAATTTCTTTTAGACCACCTGATAAAACACACAAGGCTGTGATCTTTCATGGGGCTAGTGTCTTTGCCAAATAAATAACTTGCCTTGAGTCTGCAGTTTTGTTTGTTTTTCTTTTTCTTTTCCTTTTTTTTTTTTCCTTAATAGCATATCTTGACAGTTTCTTTGTGTCCCAAAGGATTTATTGATACCTCTCTTTGCAGTTGTCGGAGAAAAGTAAAGCTAAACAGACAACGTGACTTAAAGGGAGATTTTTATGCAGAAATGCAAACTCATAGTTTTGAGTTTGTGTCCTAGCATATTCCGTTTTATAAGTTGGTGATTATTTAGCTTGTGGATGAGACTAGATGGAGCAAAACTTAAAAAATGCATCATGGCTTTGGGAGGAGGATGGAAGCTGTTTCAGATAACTAGCTCCTGTTATGAAGAGACAGAAACGCAAACGTTGATTCTCAAATTCAGGCAGTGCAGTTGTTGAGGTTAATGCTTTTGTATCCTGGACAGTGTGGAGCTGCTCCAGCGTGCAGTGAGGTGATTGTGGAAAGGAAGGGCTTTGGATGCGGAGGGTCCATCTGAAGCTGGTCTCTGGAGCAGAGTCTGTTCTCCCCAGGCATAACCTGCATCAGTGGGGCTGTGTGCCAGTTCCGCATAGTGTGTGACATAGCCAAAAGGTGTGACCACAGCAAGTACTGCAGAAAGCGAGTCTCTGGGTTAACACTCTGTTTCATTAATTCCCAGAACTCGTAGTATCTACTTTTCCAAAAGCATTGCTGTAAACAGTGTTGTGTTGCTTCCAGCCTTCATTGCAACTCTTGTTACATCTAGTCCGCTTTTCCTCTATCTTAGCTCTCTTGGCAGCTAATTATAGCCCGTGTCTCTAATTCTGTATACCGAGATCCTGTGTGTACCAGCGTACTTGTTGAAGACCTTTGAACTTCCCTTGCAGATAAGAGAGCTATTTTTGCATCAAGATGTCTCCATTAAACTTTTGCAGTTCATTTACAGGCAATCTTTTTGGGGTAGTTGGACAAGATAAAGTTTATATTGATAACTCCAGGTTCTCCCTCTCACAGCTGCGCAACGAAGTTTGAACTGACTATGACTTGTTTCCGTTTGGATTTTTAGCATAAAACTATCTCACTCAAATTGTCTATTGCTGCAAAAAGAAGGGTTATGTTGATATATTTGTTCTTATTTTTCAGATGGTCGCCCGCTGTATGTGCTGAGGTTGGGACAGATGGATACCAAAGGCTTAGTGCGAGCTCTTGGGGAAGAGGCCTTACTTCGATACGTAAGTATTTTTGGAGCCAGCAAGTTGCTAACAATGTGATATTTTCATTTAGAAATTTCCTCCTCTGCCAGAACATCCGTCACTTTGGATATTTTGATGTACTCTCTGGCCGTCTGTTTTTGGTTTGAATACATCTGAAAGCTCCTGGTAGCTGATCTTGTTCATTCTTTCCAACTGCAAACTGATGGCGGAAAGGCGTAGTTCTTGGCAGCTGCTGTAGTTACCGGTTAGGACTTTCACAGATTCTTCTGCAGTTTGTGCAGTGCTTCAAGTCTCTGTATTTGTACAGAAGAGAAAAATGCTGTGCTCGGATTCTGTCAAGCCCATATTCCAAGGATAAGAATAATATTTTATTTTAAAGAACTAGTACTTGCCTGTTATTTTGCCTTCTGTCAAGGCATCACTTGAGCTGTGTTACTGTGGATCTGCTCAGTTTCCTAGCAAAAAGCTGGTGGAGTTCCAGGTTTGCAGTAATTTTTTTTCACTCCTGGTAATGACAGCCACGGCCACAGTAACTGCTAGAAGCAGGGGCTGGATTTGACTTTTTTCTTCCAGTGGCGTTTCCAGCCACAGACTAAACTTTGTTTGTTTGCCCTAGTTCTGTTTCAAGGTTATGTGCTTTCACTTAAAAAGGAGCTTTAATTTCGGAGTAAGCAGGAAAAGAATGCTTCGAGCGTAGAGAGATTTCTTGTCTGTATCACTCCTGGGTCTCAGTTTTCCAGAGGATCTTTTCTGCATTTTACTGCTTTTATGGAAAGGCATGTTTATTTTTCAACAAGATCAATCAATGATATAAATGTAGTGATTTCTAGTTCATTCTTTGGGGGGAGAAAGGGTTATGCTCTTTTGAGCTTGCAGTTTTAGCTAGTCTTTGGATATAATAGTTGTTTTTCTTTATCCCATCTACGGACTTTAAGACTGTCTTCTCAAAACAACATGTTTTCTTGTACAGGTTCTTTCAATAAATGAAGAAGGACTGAGGCGATGTGAGGAGAATACAAAAGTATTTGGCAGACCAATAAGGTAAAATACAAGTGGATCTGCTCGTTGTGAATTACCTGGTTTCCCACTGTGCATGGGGCATTTATTATATGCAGTTACTCTACTTGTGATCCAAGATAACATCATTAGGTTCCTGTGAAACCTAGGGTCTAGTTTTCCAAGTGCTGGCATGACTTCAGGTGAAGTGTAGTCAAAAATTGCTTGCTATCCTGTCTTTAAGTCATTGTAGAGGTCACTTAACAAAAGTGTTGACTGCAGAATGGATTTAAGGGTGTGGAATGAAAGCAGGACTGCCCCTGTAAAGAAACAGTGTTTCTTGGACTCTCTTCAATTTCCGACTCCTTCCCATAATCTGAAAAGCTTTAGGGATGGATGGGAAGTCTGCTTATCTTTCCCTGGTAAAGAACTTGCTGTCCCAGCTCTCAGTGGGAGGTCAAATACAAGAGGTGGATTTCATGTGTGTAACTATGCAGTTGTGCTGCTTACTGGATCTCAATTTCTAGAACTAATCCTAAAGGGATACATTTTAAACATTTAAAGTGAAACAAAGAGGAGATTGCTATTTCACAGAAGCATAGTTTTGTGGATGCTGGCCGGTGCAGCGCAGCTGTACATCTTGAATTCATGCCCAGGGCGAGACCTGAGCTTGGGGGTAACTAAAGCATATGCTGAAGCTCAGTATTTAGAATTAAGAGCATACCTTTTACTACAGAAAAGGCTTCCCTCCCTGAGGTCTGACAGCAGAATTAGCTTTGATGTGTAGTGGCATTGTTACTGTACTGTGTTGGGAGGAAGTCTGCACCATGACTGTTAAATTGCTTCACAGCAGCACAGTCATTTGATTGACTCCCCAGTAGAAGCAATGGTTTAACATTTGGGCTAGTTGTTGACAGGGTCATTTTTGGCTCCGTATTAACCTTCGGCTGAAGTTTGAAACATCTAGGGGGAGGAGTATGCACATTGAGAACAGTGAGCTTTCAACATAGTCTGCAACTGTACTTTTGCCCCCTCCAAGATGTATCTGTTCTAAGGATCTTAAACTCCAGTTTCTACGGGAGGTCAAATAGATGAAACCAAAACGGGCGGTGGGGTCAGTACATTTCAGTACACTGGACACTTGTATAAGAAAGGAGAATTTTGCTGCCATTGAGATTCTTCTTTTCCTTTTTGTCTTTCTCAAATTCAGCTCCTGGACCTGTCTAGTAGATCTAGAAGGCTTGAACATGCGGCATTTATGGAGACCTGGTGTCAAAGCGCTGCTGAGAATCATTGAGGTGGTTGAAGCTAATTACCCTGAGACTTTGGGTCGTCTTTTAATCCTAAGAGCACCTCGAGTATTCCCAGTTCTTTGGACACTGGTATGTTTGTAATTCAAGGCATATCTTGGGTCTCTCATTGCACTGCTTCGCAGTTGTAGTTTGTAAAAACACTTTAGAAATCAGGCTTTGTATGCAGGGAATGTTACCATTTGGAAACACCTCTTACAGGATTCCTGGAGTGGATTTAAAAATGCTGCCTAACAACGTGCTTACATAGTTGGTTAATTTAGCTTCTGTTTAGTGTCAGGTTTGCATGACGAAGATGGTAATGCTTAATGTGATCAAACTGTTTCCTTCAATATTGATCTCTTCTGTTTTTCTTTGTTTGCAGGTTAGTCCATTCATTGATGACAACACTAGAAAGAAATTCCTTATTTATGCTGGAAATGACTACCAGGGTCCTGGGGGACTGCTGGATTACATCGATAAAGAAATTATCCCTGATTTTCTTGGTGGAGAGTGCATGGTATGAATATAAACTAGTGCATATAGCAAATATTTTTGCTTCTCTAAACAAAGAAGCCTAGAATGGTTCCTAGTGTAGTTTGGAGGGGAGAGTACTATGATGTAGGATTCCAGGCTTAGTGTCTTCTTTTGGATCCACTTTAAAAAGAGAAGTGCAATACTTCTTGACAATGAATATCAAATAACTTACCAAAGTAGCCAGACATGGTTAAAAGCTGTAGTATGTTACCTGTCAAGTTCAGGCAGACATAGCAGCACAGCACTGAGCAAGAGCTGTCACTGTCACCTAATCAGAAGTCTCTGTCACCTGAAAGAACTTAACTGATACCCTAGGAAGCCCAAGGAAATACGTGGCACACTTCCTAGGAGAGCTTAACAAACAGCCAAATCTCCTGGCACAGTGTCTGTGGTGACCACAACAAACAAAAAATAGTTTTACTGCAGGGTACTGTAATTTCTGAGTCCCTTGTCCTGTGCCTTAACAGCTGCTTTCTGCCTGGACTATGGGTGTCAGCTGAATCTGTGATTTTGGCATCTCAAGGGTACCATAAGGTTTGTTTCCTCTGTAATATTTTGACAGCTCAGGCTCACTGGTGTGACTGAAGTGTGGGAATGCAGCTTGGGCATTTTCTGGAGCCTCCATCACAGTGTAACTCAGATGATTTTTTTTTTTTTTCTGAACTCAGCTGTGTAAAACCACAATTTCAGCGTTGCTTTTTAAAGCCCCCGTATGCTTTCTAGATTAAGCTGCTTACCATCCTTGAAAATTAATTTGAGACTGTTCAAATACAGTCTCAAATTATGATGAAGTACTGTTAGATGTGTTGGAGTAGAGCATGTATTTATCTTCAGTGGGCTGCTTTTTGCTGCAGCAGTAGCTTTCGGTGGAGAGAGTTGGTGCTATCTAATTGGGAGCTTGAGAAGCTGGCACTAAATCCACTGCTAAGTAAGCAATTGTTACCAAAAAGTAAATTACTAAATACTTCCTGCTGGTCACAGGCAGCAGTAGTGACTTTTTATCTCATTTTTAGTTCTGGATATTTGAACAGAAATAACTTCTCAAAGGTCCTCTCAATTCTTTGTTGTAATTCAGTTATCAAACACTTCTATTGCCCCAGATGCTTCTATGGAACGTATTTCTGATTAGATAGTTGTCTGACTTCATTCTGGGAGGTGACTTTAAAAAGATTGCTTAGGGCAGTTGTGTAATCAGTTCCAGTATGTAGCTGTCAAGGCAGTAGTAACTTGGAAACTGTTACCTTCCTGACTGCAATATCCTTTTACCTGTTTGGAAGTCTGTTGTATCTCCCCACCATCATTCATCCTCCATTGTAGCTCCCTCATTCTTTCAGGGCTCTGTAGGCTGCATTTTTTAGACTGAGTCACTATTGCCACTTTCCTCAGGGTTCCCAAGTGGCTCACGTCTTTCTTGAGTATGGGGCAGTGTGAGTGACAACTATAGCATTTGCAGAGTCATTTTCTGTGGTGACTGTTGTGCAGATACAATATCTGTTCCTCCGTTGTCTAGTTCTGCAAATGCATCTAAACCAGATCATTGTAAAATAAATTTATATATATATATTGCATAAGCTATACAATTATTTTCAAATGCGGTTCATATGTCATTTTTCAGAGTCCTTGCTAATGTGGGTTTGTTTCTGAAGCTTGTAGGCAGAGAGTGTGACACGGGTGGATGCACAGAGGGGATACTTTTTAATGGCTGGTTTTGCTTTTAGTGTGAAGTACCAGAGGGTGGGCTGGTTCCCAAGTCCCTCTACCGGACAGCAGAAGAGTTGGAAAATGAGGACATAAAGCTTTGGACTGAAACAATCTACCAGTCTGCAAGTGTCTTCAAAGGAGCTCCGCATGAGGTATGGTTGCAGCCTGCCCTTTTCTTTCATCTCAACCCTCTGCTGTGGACTCTGTCTCTTGAACACAATGATCAGTTGCCTTGCCTTCCACCTTGTTGTTCTATAGGTGTGGTGCACAGTGATGCTTTAGTAGCTGCAGTTTGTGACTGTGATCCTCTGGTTGTCCTTTAGAGAGTGTCACTGGTTTTCATTCTATTCAAAGCACCATCCTTCGAAGCAAAGACAAATAAGATTCTCAGAAGCTACTTAAGTGCTTCTGAAAGTCATGTTAAAATAAGGACATCCCATCAGCAGAGAATTTGTATCTACACTGTCTTTTTAAAAGTCTCAATTAAGCCCAGCAACAAAACCTCTGGGTTTTGTTGTCTTTTCTGGTAAGAGTTTCTGTCTTTACTGAGCAAATTGCTATTGTCTAATACGATCTTTCTGTCTCAGGTTCTCATTCAGATTGTGGATGCCTCATCTGTGATCACATGGGATTTTGACGTGTGCAAGGGTGACATTGTTTTTAACATCTTCCATTCCAAGAGAGCCCCGCAACCTCCTAAAAAGGACTCTCTGGGAGCTCACAGTATTACATCTCCTGGTGGGAACAACGTCCAGTTGATAGACAAAGTCTGGCAACTGGGGCGTGATTACAGTATGGTGGAGTCTCCTCTTATCTGCAAAGAAGGGGAGAGTGTGCAGGTAAGATGCTAAAATCCTTGTATGGGAGTAGATGGCAACTGGCTCCAAAACTAGATGTTTTTAACATATGCTCAGTATTGATGACCAAGTGGTGATTCAGCTCTGGACTATCTGCTTGCTTTTGGCTGACATTTCAGCAGATGTTCCTTGCTGGACAACGCAGGGAACGGGGACAGTAGTTACGTGGGATCTGCTGGGAGAGGAGGCTTCATCAGGCTCATAGTGATTGCGATTGAGCAACAAGGCATATAGGGAAGTCACCTAGAACATGGTGCACATCCAGGAAGTATCAAAATGTGCTTTCTCCTGTGATTTTGACCATTATTTTCTGAAGCAAACAGACTTGAGAGAAGCCTGGAAAAGCAGGCTGAGCTTCTGTGTGTTTGTCCCTCTAACAGGCACCTGAAGGAGCTTCCCGTGGCCAAGGTTCCTGAAAGGGTGTTTGGATTTTTTTGTCATGTGCAACCTATCCTTTAATTACTAAGTTTGATATTACATGCAGAATTTTAACAATCACTGTCCCCCACTGCTATTCACTTTGACTAGAACAGCCTTTGAAAAAGGAACTCCTTAAGTCATCTCATTGGAAGTGTTAAACTGGAAATGTGAGCAGTGACCTCTTGAACTGTGCTTCGTCCGTGAGACAGGAGCCTTGACTGCTCTTTTCAGTCTCAAAGGACAGCCATTAATGGAAACTAAATGGAAAAAATTAATATTTTTTAAACAAGAACATTGTCCTTCCAGTGTATTTAAATCCTAATCACTTGACACTATCAAAAAGTGAGAGGAATCACTGACATTCTGTCATATCTTTTATAAACTGTGTGGGGAGAGTTCACCAGCACTGCCAATAGGCTGAGGAGCTGAAATATTGGCATGGGGGGAAAATTTCTGGGCATGTAGGTAGTTCTTCTAAACTTGGAAGAGAAATTTCAATCCTATAAATCATTGTGTTAAAAAGCTAACTTTCACTTCTTGCTGTGACTGCTTCCAGGGATCACATGTGACCAGGTGGCCTGGCTTTTATATTCTCCAGTGGAAATTTCATAACATGCCTGCCTGTGCTACAACCAACCTGCCTCGTGTGGATGATGTACTTGCGTCTCTACAGGTCTCTTCTCACAAGTGTAAAGTGATGTACTACACAGAAGTAATAGGATCTGAAGATTTCAGGTACGTCTGGCCAAAGTTCATGAAGGTCAAACCTTTCTGATACTTGGATGATTGAGCCAGTGCCCAGTTTGCTTAAATACAGGTAAATTGTGAGGACTTGTGTTTTCTTAGGCCTGAAAAATAAAAAATAAAAGATTTAACCAATGCTGGCACTGGGGGCAACTAACCTATAAAAGGTGTTAGTTACCTCATCATGGTGTAATCATCATCGGTCACTTTGCTCTGCTTTGAAAGTGTTGTGTGAGTTGAGTTTGACAGGTTGTTTTGTAGAAACTGGTGCAACTCAAGCTGGAATTGAGTCATTTCAGCTGCCTGCCAGTTGATATACCTGACTGAAACTGGTTCTTGGTCACTTTGAATGAGATTTGTTTTTTGCAGGGTGTTCAGTGTCCCTATTATTTAGTGTGAGGCAAAAAAGCTTTTGAATATCTGCACCAAAACCATTGCTTTTTATTTAGTGGGCAAACAAACACAATATAGATACACGGCAGAGAGCAAAATCTTTGCATGTTCTGAAGCTTAAAACTACTTTATTTTATATTGCAGGGGATCTATGACCAGCCTTGAATCAAGCCACAGTGGATTCTCCCAGCTCAGTGCTGCCACCACCTCTTCTAGCCAGTCCCATTCCAGCTCCATGATTTCCAGGTAGTGCCACAACAGACGAAAAGCAAATGGATGAGATGGCTGGACCCTCCTCACCCGTGGCAGTGACTGCAATACAGCGTATTCAACTGGCAATTGTGCAAAAAATCCCCACCCCATAAAAACCTTTTATAGTTAGTAAAGTAGCTGTTTGAATTTTAAACTTAGTGGTTTTGGTCGTTAGATCCAACAGCTTGTCTCTTAACTTTAACCCCTTTTTTTCCTAACTCAGCCATAAATATTTTTGCAAGTCTGCTTGCACAAATCCTAACTCTCAACACAAGGGCTCTCACTGAAAGGAACAATAACCAGTGTATCAGTTAAGAATGTTTTGGTTGGGTTTTTTTAATTTTTTTTTAACTGTTTAAATGTTAAAAAGCAAAAAAAGAGGAAAAAAAAACACCCTACCAAAAATGCTCCATAGTGCATTAGAGATCAACTGCAAGTCTTCTGTCAGGACATTCCTTGCCATCTTAAGAACCCCCCGGTGATCTTCCAGTGCTGCAAACTCTTCTTCCTCTTGCCACTGAGTGATGTCCGAGACAAAGAAAAACAGTTGCTGGATACTTGACTTTGTGAGTCCATTTTTTTCAAAGCACGCCCGCAGAGCTGTGGCCAGGCTGCAAACACTAATACCTTTTGTATGAGCACATTTGGGGGGAATTGGAGCTCTGGGTCTCGATGGGTTAAAGCAATTCATTCTTTCTTTGGATTTGCTCTTGAAGCACTGCGGAGAGAGAGGCAGAGAGCGGACTCTCCCTCACTGAGCCAGAGCTGGTCTGGGGATTTGTTCCCAGCTCTGTGCTGGAGCTTCACTCCACTTCCTTAGCACACTCCACATGAATTGATTTTACTGAGACTCTGTTCTTAGCAGAAATTTATGCAGACCTTAAGCTTGCTTCTTAAATCAATCTAAAAGAAGTATGGCTTGCATCCTTCCTGTGCACTCCTCAGTCCCTTATGCCTCCCATCCTCCCCTGCATATGTCAGAAACAGAGCACCTTAGTTCTCAGCAGCGGAAGCTTCAGTGTGGCCAGGGAGCAGAGGGATCTTCACTCCGAGTAGCTCGGCTGCTCTAAGTGGGGCCTGCACTTAAGTTTTCACTAGTGCTCCTGCCAGTGAGGAACTGCCGGTTTGGATTTTGTCCCTATTCTACCAAGAAATCCTACTTGTTACGGTCTGTTCAGGTATTTTTCACTCCGAGCCCCCTCTCCCACACACAGCAAAGATTGCAAAAAAGATTGAAGTGCTGAGCCAAGGGCTGTCAGCAGACAGCTACAGACCTTACCCGGCAGCGAGCAGAGAAGATTTCAGTCTAAAATACAGCAGGATGTGCATAGTTAGACCCTGCCTGATCTTTTCCTCACCCTCTTAGGGCTAAACTATTTAGGCTAAAAGGAGCCCTTGTGCTGGCTGCAGCCCCTGCTAGAAAGCTGGGCAGGCCCTGCTGAGTTTCAGGGAGGCAGCACCATTATGGGTAAATGGTAGAGGAGCTTGCAAAGGTCTTCCATCTTCAGAGTAGAACTCCCTTAAGATACTGGATGCCCTGGCTGAGGAAAGCTGGTTCTGAACTCCATAGAAATATTTTTTATGACTGGAAAGTGTCTGTGAGGCAGGTTACTGACCTCTAACCAGGAGCACCTCTCCTGTGGACTGAGTCTGGCCGGGGAATGTGGCAGACAGAGTTGGCAAAGAAGTATTTTAGTGACAGATTTAGAAGTGTTGAGAGGCCAGTGTCCTTAAACTGAACGGAACTGGTCTGTTTTGTCTTTTTTGGATTTAGAAAATGAAGGTGGAGGTTAGACTGTTACTTAGGCTGCTGAAGTGTGCTCCTGTGTGAGACAGGCCACTGCTTTGCTGGCAGGCAGCTTCCCACCCGGCGTCTGCAGAGCATCCAGCCCCACACCAGAGCTCTCGGGCTGCGGGTGTGAGCTCTGCTGAAGTCAAATCAGTTTGGTTCTTGATCTGGAGGAACCAGTATCCCCCGGTGCAGCAGGAGGCACAGTGAGCTTAGAGACACTCATGGCTCTTTGCAAATGCCACTTTCCATTTACCAGGCTGTAAGGGTTGAAGGTCCCCTTTCTTTCTCTCTCTCTCTCTCTCTCTCTCTCTCTCTCTCAGATGGCGATTTTGCTGACAACTGTAAAGAAACTGCTTCATTCAACACTCCACATCTGTCCAGAGGTGTCTGGCTTTGTAGACCTTTTTGAGTTGCAGTCACTTTTCAAGTCTGAAGATCTGTATTCTCTTTTTTTTTCACTTGAGCTGGCTCAAAAGTGGCACTTTGGTTTTTTTTCCTGCTGTTAACACATCTTTTAGAGCTCAAAGCACATGACAGCACAAACAGCCGGGGAGATAAAATTCCAGAAAAACAATAGTTAATCCTCCTCTAAGCGAAGTGCTGTGGCAATATGACTTGATCCACCGCAGTCTGACTAATTAATTTCCCATACCCTGGTCTTTCTTTGTGTGATGTTACTGCTCTTCTTCCTTCTCTCAGCCAATGACTCTTCTGTTGGCTTTTTTTCCCTGTTATCCGTGTCCTGCACTTTCTCCTCTCTGTACTCATGAACCGCATATCAAATTCTGTAAATGTTTTGTATACATAATACCTCATTCTTGGTAATAAAATACAGATAGTCTTTAAAAGATTTTTTTATCGTTATCAATAAATGTGAACTGTTTGGAAAAAAAAATAAGGGGGGTCAGCTTCTTTACTTCCTCTGATGCAAAACTTCCAGGTTATTTTAGGTGCTGAACTCAGGCCGCTGAGAGCTGCTCTGGGGCGATGCTGTTACAGGGGACACAGGAGGTGCCTCAGGTCTCTGCCACCATGAGAAGCTCCAGCAAAACATCCTGTCCTGGAGAGCAGAAACTGAGGTGCTACAAGGTAGGAGGAATGTGGTTTTAGAAGGAAAACGGCCTCTGCTGGGCATAAAATCCTTTCCCCACAGTAGACACAGACACACAGTTTTTTGGTACTCTGTAAACATATAAAAAGAGCAAAGCACTGTGCTGAAAACATCTTCAGGTAGCCCTAAAAAGAGAAAATGGTTGCTTTTATGGATTATACAATGACTTTATACTCCTTTTTCACAGCTGATTGCAGCAGCATCCCCTGTGCAGTGCATTATGAGTGTGAACTGAAAGGCCGGCACTGCCAAGCTGAGCACGGCAAGGGCACAGGTAAATGGCTCTCATTTGCCCCTGCGGAGGCTGAAATGTCTCTTTCCACCAGACCCTTCCAAGTGCAATTGCTGTTTGCCAATTTTTACTGGATTTTACCTGGTGGCCCTGCCATGGGCTTTCCAGCAGAACAAAGGGCTGTGTCTCTGTGCTGTCCTGAAAACAGCCCAGTGGTCTGAGCTGTCCCCACCACTTGGGTGGGAGGAATCACAGTCACATTTGGAGGAATCACAATTTAATAGTTTTTTTATTACTTTTTTTGTGTTTTAGTAGTAGAAGCAGACAAAGCTTTAGCTATTTTTAAAGCAGGAGCCAATAAATGTCAGGCTGTGGTTTTCTCTAACCCCTGGAGCTGGAGCAGTGGCTGAAACATCTATTTATGGTTGGCCTCTCAGATTTTATCCGAGCTGTAAAGTTTCTAAAAGGAGAATCTTTAACTCTGGCTGCGGAGGTCTGTCAGCAGGACCAGATGGCTGCCTGACCTACTTCAAGTTTTAACATGTGGCCAATATTTTTATGCCAGCACATAATTATAATGGGCTGGCTTATTGCTGCTCTGGATGTTACTAAATACAAAAGCCCTTAAAAAGACATGGTACAAGAAAGTGGCTTTGGCTGTTCAGCTGCTTCGTGCCCGGGAAGGCAATGGGGCTTTCCTGGCCTGCTCCTCTCTTGAAATAGGTCTGATGCTCTCGTTTTTAATTGCTGATTTGAGCTGAACAGGTGACAGTGATGCAGGCAGGGGCATGTATTACCAGTTGATCTGTGTATTTTGCTTTGAGGGGTTTTGGTGCATTTTTTGAGACAAAGCAAAACTCCTGGAAGGGATTTTCCCTGCCCTTTTCCACCCCACCTCCCCTGCCAGAGCTCCCTGTTCTCCAGACATGAGAACCTGTTGACCTTGCTCATTTGCAGATCTAACTTACCAAGGAGCCCGTAAATTCCTGGTCACCCAAGGAGAAGGGTCCTGAGCTGTGGTTTCTAAGTCTTTCTGTGCATTCCTCTTGTGGAGATGGGACTGGCATCTCTACTCTAACAGCAGTACATGGGGTCCTCATGGGAGAAGCTATCCCTTCCCATCACTTCCAATACCAAAGGGGCTACAGGAGAGACTCTTTATGAGGGAGGGGAGCAATAGGAGAGGGGTAGCAGTAAACTGAAAGAGGAGATTTAGATGAGAGCTGGGGAAGAAATTCTCTGCTGTGAGGGTGGTGAGACCCTGGCCTGGGTTGCCCAGAGAAGCTGTGGCTGCCCCATCCCTGGAGGGGTTCAAGGCCAGGCTGGATGGGGCTTGGAGCAACCTGGTGTGGTGGGAGGTGTCCCTGCCCAGGGCAGGGGGTGGCACTGGGTGGTCTTTAAGCTCCCTTCCAACCCAGGCCATTCTATGGTTTGTGGGACAGGCTAATCCTGCTGCTTGCTGTAGGCAGATGAGTTAAAATGATGATGGTAGAATGACTTCCTTTAATCCCTGCCAGCACAGGCAGAGCTCATGCCATGCTGTGGGTGCCCGGTGTGTGTTGGAGCAGCCCAGCACCCTCCTGCTAGGAGCTCCCCAAGGGCTGCTCCACACTGACAGCCTTGGAGGAAGGCACGAGGCTGGCAGTGTGCAGCAGCCAGGGTGAGGGTGATTTTTCTCTTCTCCGGGAGAGAAGAATCCTAAGCCTGAAGTGTTGGGGTTTGGATGCCTTTCAAAAATCGCTAACATCCAGCACCATTTGTCTCTACAAAAAATTTACCATCTCCCTTTTTTTTGAGGGGGCAAAGAGGAGAGAACTTGTTTTATTTCCCTAACTCATGCTGTTGGAAGGTACTTGGATGCTTGGAATGAAAAGGTCAGGATTCTCTAGCTGCTTTTCTTTTATTCCCTCCCCTGTGAGCACTGCTGAATGCATTCCCCATCACACTAAGCCTCGCTCCCTCGGGTGGCATTTGGCAGCTGTGGGCCCCGGGGGAGCAGGGATGGGACCCCATTTTCGTGACTGGTGCTGGGTCTGAGTCAGCCCTTTCCCCCCGTGGGGGCTGCAGGAATAGGGGCTAACGCTTCACAGGCCAGAAACATCCCCAAAGACACTGGGGAGAGGCAGGGCTGAGCCTCCCCAACCCTCCCCCTCCCCTAATAAACAGATAAATAAATAAATCTCTGGCTTTTTTATTTTTTTGCTGCTGGTGGAACCTTCTCTTTATGGCTGTGGGGTGACCTGAGTGGGGCAGATTCCCCCCAGGCTGGGCAGTCCGAGGGGAGTCCTGGCTCCCACCTTTGGGGTGCTGCATGACCCAGTGCTGCCCCGTGGCTGAAGCTGGTCTTTGTATTGTTTGGGGGGAAAAAGGAAGGAGAAAGGAAAAAGGAGTTGATATGTTACGAACGCTTCACCTTGCACCAAAAAAAAAAGTGCAGGGCAGCCCCAGCTGGTTTATATTGAAATAATTCTGTTGGCAGCTTGGGACAAGTGCCCGGGTCTCCCTCCTCCTCATCCCCACACCTGGGGAGCTCGAAAACACTGAGACCTTGGACCCCCCACCCCAGAGCTGGCTAAAAAGTACATATTTTTTTCAAATTTGGACGCTGGAGTCTTCTAAAAAATGCAGTTTTCCCAGGCGTTAGAAGAGGCTGTAACCAAAAAGTCAAGTTTCTGAAAGAGAAATTAATCCTTTGTCACTCAGATCGGGGCACGGGGACAAAGGGCTGGGGGAGAGATCCAAGGAGGGGACTGGGGGGGGGGGGGGGGAGAGGGGGGGGGCCCNNNNCAGTCCTTCATGAGCTGGGGAAAACGAGGGGTGCCGCAGCACGGTCGGTCCCTGGCAGAAACCCCACTAGGTGGTGCCAGCCGCCCACGCATGGCCCACGGGCACCCGCCACCGCTGCCCGCGGTCACCCGTGTCCCCACTGCCCCCGGGACTGCCCCCATCCCCTCCAGGCTCTGCTGCCCCACCAGCGCCCCAAGGCACTGGGCCATACTGGGAGGGCTAGAAGCAGGGGGGATGTTGCCCATACAACCCTCTGCAGCGCGGGGAAAGTGTTTTGGAGGGAGCAGCTGCTTCTCTGGCGCCAGGACCATCTCCCTGCAGAGGACCCGAAACACCCAACCTGTGACGAGAGGATGCTCAACTGCCCTCCAGGCATCAGCCTGCCTTTTGTTTTGCTCCTCTGCCACCAGGGATCTCCCAAAACACTCCTCATTTCATAAGGGCACTGAGAAAGTTAATCAATGCTGGAGAAAACCCTTGAGCAGCTGGGGGAGAAATTCTGTGCAAGGGAAAAACTATTCTGCTTACTGCCACGGCCCTGGTAGGAATTAGCCCAGGAACTACAACGGGCTGGAACCAAACATTTTGGTTTAATTATGCACAGGATTCCACTGGGACATGGAAAGAAGAGAGTAAAACAAAAAAAAAGGGACTGAAAAATATAACACATATCCCCGGGGGGGTGATGTGGGGAGGTACCCCCAGAGTGCGGTACCACCCTGGGGTTCAGTCCTGCTTTATGCCTGTCCTTCCAAAGGCAAGGATGTGACTAACCATTTTTTTTGCCTTTGCATATTATTTGTATTATTATAACATACTGCCCCTTGTGGGGGTGTTAAAATAATACCAAAGAGACTGGAGGACTCAGCTCCGAAGGGTGTTTGCCACAGCAGGGAGGGCAGGACTTGCTCCTCTCCCCACAGCTGGAGCAGGCCCCATCCCCACTCCAGATCAGACCCAGACAAACAAAGAAGGTATTTTTTCATAGAATCACAGAATGGTCAGAGTGGGAAGGGACCTTAAAGATCAGCCAGTTCCACCCCCCTGCCATGGGCAGGGACACCTCCCACCACACCAGGTTGCTCCAAGCCCCATCCAGCCTGGCCTTGAACCCCTCCAGGGATGGGGCAGCCACAGCTTCTCTGGGCAACCTCTTCCAGTGCCTCACCACCCTCACAGCAAAGAATTTCTTCCCAATATCTCACCTAAATCTCCCCTCTTCCAATTTAAAACCATTCCCCCTTGTCCTGTCCCTCCCCTCCCTGACCAAGAGTCCCTCTCCAGCTCTCCTGGAAGGAGATCCCGGAAGGCTGCTCTAACGTCTCCCCAGAGCCTTCTCTTCTCCAGGCTGAACAGCCCCAGCTCTCTCAGCCTGTCCTCACAGCAGAGGTGCTCCAGCCCTCTGAGCATCTTGGTGGCCCTCCGCTGGACCCGTTCCAACAGGTCCATGTCCTTGCTGTGTGGCTCCTTCAGGAGTGAAAGCTCCTGGGGCAGCTCTGGCCCTAGAGAGGGTCCAGCTGCAGAGGGGGGTCTCTGAGGGGCAGCCTCTGCACATATTTTTCCTAATCAAGTGCTGCCAGGTCCTGGCTGGGGGCTTCATCAGCCCTGGGGAGCGATGGACAGATTCAGCGCACCCTCCTCAAAGCTCCTGCTGTTCTTTCTGGCAGGCTGGAGAGGCCAAAGAACACCCGCTTCTCTGACCACGAGCCCTCTTGAACCTCGGAGACCATCTGCTGCGGTGGAGGACACGCACTGCTGTAAATACTGCTGGTTAATTGATTGCTCTTGCTCCAGTGGATTTCCCTGAAATCCCTCATCGGTCGGTGATGGATCTGTTTCATAACAGCTCCCAGAAATGTTCTCCCATCACAGCTTGTGTCAGCAGAGCGTCACTGGCCTCACATCCTGGTGGTTCACCTAAAGCCAGCAGCTCCCTGGCACGGGGGTGGTGAGGGCTGCCGGGGGTGAGACACCCATGGGGACAATGTTTCTAGACCACCAACATCAGCCCGACCCCGTGCTGCCCGCCCCGGGCTCAGCACCCTACAGGGAGCCCACACACCTGGAGGTGGGAGGCCCTGCAGGACCACAGTCCCCATCCCCACCCCAGATAAAACCCAAAGCAAAGCAAAGAAGGGCATTTTTCTTGTCACCCATGGGCCCCTTCAGGGGTGAAAGCTCCTCAGGCAGCTCTGGCCCTAGAGAAGGTCCAGTTGGGAGGGGTCTCTGCAGGGCAGCCTCCTCTGCATGTTTTCTTCCTAAAAAACCCCTGTTCTCCCGAGCAAGGGAAGGGCCCATCTCTCCACCAGCCCCTCCATGCAGCAATCCCACCACGGCACTCGCTGTGTCCCTCTGCCTTTGTCTCCAAAGATGGAACAGGACACGTTGCATGACAACACTGATGCCCCGAGCCAGCTCTGGGCAGCTGCCGACGCAGCTGTTTATTCATCCTTCACAAGAATTTAAGACAAAAAGAAGCAGGGGAAGATCGTGTGAGCTCTCCCCGGGAAGGGCTGGAGCGGGGACAGCTGCCTGGCACTGGCAGGAACCTGTCACCCCACTGCCAGCATCCACGGCAAGGTCACCAAGCCCCTCCAGCCTGCCCAGTAAAGCTCCCCTGATGACCCTACAGCAACCCAGCAGCCACCAACAGTGCCAGCCCTATCCTGCCACCCAGCCCTGTCCCACCCTCAGCATCCAGGGAGTGCAGGGCAGGCCAGGGGCTCCAGCTCTGCTCTACACCATCCTCCTCCTCCCTGGAGCAAGGGTTTGGGGGGTGTGGAGCTCCCTGCCTGCAGCAGCTGCACTGAGCAATTCTCTTTGAAGATACTTCATGCTCTGCTGTGAAGCAGAGAGGAATAAGCCCGTTCTCCCCCTGCCTCTCTCCTGAGCCCTTGGTGCTGCCGAGAGGAACTGCGAAGAGCTGAGAAGAGGGAGGAATGGCACATCCCTTCCCCTGGGACAAGGGGACCTCTCCAGAGCTAAGCAGCAGCCGCCTTCTCCACCTGGGATGAGACAGCATCTTGCCAAGCAGAGGCTGGTGCTCCTGACCAGGCTCATGTGGAGCACTGGGATGTTGGAGCCAGAGCATCCCAATCCCCTGGCACAGCCCAGGTGGTGGCTTGTACTCAATGACAGCAGCGAGCACCGTGCAGTCCTGTCCCACACTGGGACTAGTGTGGCCATGGGAGCACTGGTGTGAAGGCAGATGCACCAGACTGGCCCTGTTACCCCTCCCACAGCAGGACACTCAGCAGCCACATCTCCAAGTCCTTCCCCTGAGGGTCCTGGAGAAGTGACACCAACCTGTGTGAGCAGATATCCAAAACCCCATGGAAACATGGGCCAAACCAGTGCTGCTGCTGGGGGGGCCATGGGAGGGGACCCAGAGAGTGTGCCATCAGCAGTGCTGGGGCTTTACCTTCTGAATTAGAAGAATAAAGATGTTCTGGCTCAAAGGCTGCAGAGCTATTCCATCTTTGCATTGCTTTGGAGCCATGGAGAAGCATTGCCCAGGCAGGATGAGGACAGGCTGCTGTGACTTGCCAGGAGCCTGGCACAGGACCCAACGCAGAGCCTCAGGAGGAGGAGGAGGACATCGGTTAATTAGCGAGGGGTGAGAAGTAGGTCAGTGGATAACACACAGCACTGGGTCCTTGGAAAGCTGCTGTGGCTTTGTGGCATTTTGGGGACCTGGTGGTGCCTGCAGTCGGTCCAGAGCTCTTTGTGGAGGTCAGCTGGGAGATGGTGTCATCCCTTCCTCCAGCCCAGTCCAACAGCAGCTCTCACCCAACCCCAGGAGGAACCACTGGGTGAAGAAACTGATGCAAGGAGCCCATTGGGGATGGAAAGAAAGACCATAGGGACCTGGAGTGACATCTGACACAAACACATACTAACCAGCTCCAGAAGAGCCAGGAGAGCATGGCAATCCTGGGGCAGGCAGGGAGGGAGGGAGAAAGGGAGGGATGGATGGACGGATGGATGGGGCTGGAGCAGGCAGGGCCTCGGGGCTCTGACTCAGCCGCCAAAGTCACAAGCTGCCAGCTCCTGCAGGGCTGGCAGCCCCCGAGAGCCCCCGCGGTGGCCGGGAGATGCTGCTGGGGTCAGTGCTCACTGGAAGAGGTTGTGGGAGAGACGCCAGGGCACGGGGACCTGCAGAGCTCAAACCCGGCAGGTGATGGCAGAGCAAAGGGCAGAACTACTGCCTTCAGCCCACAGCTCTCGGTCTCCTGGTTCACTGAGGCCAAAGGCATAAATTTCATCTGTCTGCAGTTTGCAGCTCCATGGAAATTGCTGCCAAAAAGGCATGGTTTTCGCCCTGGAATAAGTGCCTGGCTGAGGGCAGAGGGACACCGGAGCCGAACAAGTGCCAGGCTGCAGCAGGGGGGCTTGATGGCACATTTAATCCCCATGACAATGCCAGGGCTTTTCCTGACCTCCTGAAGCCCCTCTTTGAGAGGTTTCTTAGCACATTCTAAAACCTGCAGGCACCCGGGAACTCAGGCAGCAAAGCACCGTTGGCCTTGCAGCAGCATCCCAGCCTGGGCAGAGGGTCCTCTCCAGCCCTTCATCCCAGCCTACCTGAGCTGTGCTGGGGTGGGAGAGGACAGAAGCCATGTCTTCAGGCATAGGCTTTACATAGTGCCTGTATTGTGCCCCATATATAAAAAGAAATGTATATATATTTCCGGGGCAAAAAGAGAGGGGGTGGGCTTTAAACTAGCCAGGATGGAGCAGGCAGCAGCTAGAAGTGGCTGGAAGCTTGGACATCCCTGCAGCCCCTTCTCAGCAGCACGTTCTACCCTGCCTTTGCTCAGTGCTGGCACCGGGGCTTTGCAAACATTATTATTTATTTTTTTTTCTTCCCCCCCTAAAGAAAACCTACACAAACACAGCCATGTGTGTGAAAACGCTCTTCCCCTCATTCACAGCCCTCACAGACCCCTTTATCTGAGGGCCGGAGCAGATGCCAGTGCTTCTCCAAGGCTCACCATGCAACTGGTGTCCCATCCCCCCCGACACCAGGGTGCAGGTACGGTGCCATCTGGAGCGTGACAAGGTGGCAGCAAATCCAACTCATGAGGCAGCAGGGCCAGAGAAATGCCAAACACATCTGGCTGTGCCAGGTCACCCCGCACCGCTGGCGCTTGTCATACGGATCTAGGACAAACCCTCGCCTTTGTTTTCTTCTGTTTGGGCATCACGAGCGTCCTGGGCTTTGTAGGACGGCAGCTCGGGAACATTAACTCACCGTAGGGTTGTTTTGCCTTCATGCTAAACTCTTCCTGGAGATGTCAGCTGCCAGAACGTGTCATTTATGCTTCACGGCGCAGCCTTGGCGGTTCGTGGACGTGACACAGTGACAAGAAACAGCATCCTTGAAGGAAGGGCTCAATCTGGATGGTTCTTTAACAAACAAGCCTGAGCTGGGCTGAGCCACCACTCGGCGTTGCTCTGAAGGGGTAGGGAATCCATAGAGGTGACTGGGGTGGTGGGGACATGCCATGAGTTGTTCCCAAGTCCAAAGGCAAGACTTGGGCTGTTACAGCTCGGCTCAGACCAGCGAGTCCAGTGGGACGCTGCCCGCCCTCCTCCTGGGCTCTAGCGAGTCACAGCACATTGCCCTGGGAAAGGGGAAGGTTACTGGAGTTAACTGGGTTGCTGCTCTCTTTGCAGGGCTTTTGGAAATTGAACTGGGGGGGTGTTTCTGCCCATGGATGCTGCAGGTGGGTGTGCTCGCGGGGCTCCTTCTCTCCATCCATCCCAGGAAAAGGCTTCATTACTGCGAGCAGTACAAATAAAAAGGTGTTAAAAGTGCAGGTGAAAAGGATTGTTCCCTTTTGGGCATTCAATCCTCTGATCACAGCAAAGGCCAAGCAGCACAGGAGGGACGCTGCAAATGCTGCTACCCACAGGGTGCCCCTGTCCCTGCTTTGCTGCAGCTATTCAGCTCAGGGACGCCTGTGCCCCCTCTGGAAGTGGATGCGAGTTTGGTGGACAATTAATTTCATGGATTAATTTGTACCTGTCAGTGGCCAAGTTGCAAATAAGGTGGGGCTGAGCACCAAAGTGTCACTGAGCAACTCCTTGAGAGAACAAAGGGCAGGACACCTGTGCACAACCCCCCACACAGCAGCACCTCGTGTTTGGGAGCATCTCAGAGCCATTTGGGTGCTTTCCCCTCGGTGTCCACAGCCCTGCTGGACCATGGGCTGGAGAAGACCCCATGCAGGTTGAACAGGACCATCTACAGGAGCTGGCTGCAGCCCTACTTGGGTCCAGCCCCTGTGGCAGTCCCCGTGGACATCTCTGCTGCGGAAGACAGTTGGCAATTTACAGCTTTGTGCTTTTATTTTTCCCTTTGAAGAAGCTACTCTGCAAAAGTCATGCTTTGCCTTCCTTGACTCAGTTTACCTTGTAAAAATCTCACCCTTTTGGCTGCTCCTGCAGAGGTTTATGGCAACACCAGGCACTCAGCCAGAGGGACAGACCTGAGAACCTCAAGCTGTGTTTTGAAGGCTGGGACTTTATTCCTTCCCATGTCCCTGCTGTGAAACGAGAAGGAACTTGGCCAGCCTCAGCACAACAAGCCACATCCATCAGCTCTGGCTAAACAGGGACAATTGTTTTAAATGTTATTGGAAGGGAGAGGAGAGAAACACATGACCATGTGCACAGGTCACTGCCCATGGAAAATAAAGCCAGTCGGGTGCTACAGAAGGTTCTGCCTGACCCACAGGGAGAGCGTGGCCCTCTTTGGGAGACGTGAAGAAGTCTTCAAATCCTGGCATTATACCAGCATCCCCTCCCCTCCCAGTGCCACTGGAGTGACACTGGCCTTGATAGAAACAAGACCTGATTTTGAGCATAAAGCAGCTGCATGGGGTATCTTACCACTGCCAGCTCGTCTCTGCTTCCCACTGATGCCTGAGGAGCCTGATGGAAGTGAACTGCACGTCGTTCCCCATCTTTGAAGCCACTGAAGAGTCACAGAGCTCTGCTTCAGCACTTGGAAGCAGCTCTGATGCCAAGAGACCACAGCTCGCAGCTGTGCCCTCCAGCCTGTGGAGAAGTAGACTCCTGAACCCCCCTTTGCCCCATCAGACCCCCAGATCGGCACATTCCCTGCCCTCCACTCCCCTCCTGCTTTGGGGTTCTTCATCTTTTGTTCCCAAAGCATCATTCCTCATGGCTTCGCTGGCTGGTTGTTCTGCTGGGGACAGTCCCCAATGCCTCTGCTCGCAGACAGTCACCCCATTAACCACCACGAGAAGGGTTTTTTCTTGTTCACCACTGGTTTACAGGTGGCCAAGGTGTTCTGCAAACCCACAGCAAGCTTCATCCTTTGGGGCAAGGCAGAGTCCCACCGCGGGCAGGGAAGGGGAAGGTGCCATTTCACAGCTCACTGACACCGCTTTGCTTCCTTCGAAACGAGAACAACGTGGGGAAAACCAGGAGGGCTCAAGGGTTGGGCGGATGCCAGAGGTTCGGAGAATGGCATGGAGCTGGGCATGCAAGAGCTCAGCGGGATGGTGCCCCCAGGGCTGAACAGGGACGGCTGCGGCTGATACTCACCGACAGAAAATATGTTTTAAAAATGAAATGTCCTGACAGGCTGTGGTCGTGCTGGAGCCCCTGGCGCAGGCTGCAGAGCAGAGATAGTGGCTGCTCAAGCAGTGCTGTCAGGAGCTCTTACCGTGATGCCAGCTTCAGCAGTTGGGGAGTGGGGACAGCAAGGGGAGCAGGGACAGCAAGGGGAGCAGGCAGAACCCAAAAGGGGCAGGAGGAGAGGTTTTGGAGGAAGCTGGACCAAAACGTTGAGCCTTAGCAGCCAAGAAGCTGCCGCCCTGGGTCACCTGTCTCCCAGCTTGCAGGATTCTAGGGCATGGGACATGCAGCCCACACTTTGGGACCTGGGACATTCAGAGGGAACATCCAGCTCCCTTGTAAAATGAATTAAAATGTTGTTGTTGTTTTTTTTTTCTTTTTCCTGAACCTTTCTTTCTGACAGATCCCTCCTTTGCTCATGCTCTGAGAAGGAAGGAGCAGTTTGACCGTAAACATGGCTACAGCAAAAAATCAGCTCAGATCTGGGACAGCACTGAAGTCACTTTTGCTCCCGTGATGTAAAGGTTTATTTTGTTATTTAAGGACAAGGGGTCACTGGGGGAAGAAGAGAGGACGGTGGAATGGGAACCCAAGGAGTCAAGGCCACAGAGTCTGCGGGGAGCCAGCCTTCACGGGCAGTGACAGGCAGCCTCCCACTGGCAGTGAGCATCACTGGGGGATGTTTACAACATGACATTTTCATGCACTCTAAAAAAATAAAATAAATAAATAAAAATAAAGCAGTGGTTGGTTTTTAGGGCAAGAGTGTCACGTCTGCCTGCCTTTGCAACAGGGCATGATGCTCACATTAAGACACGGGTCAGGGGAGGCACCGCTGCAAACGCCGCTCGGGGACAGGAGCAGCCGCCCGGCTGCTTGGGATCTGCAGCCAGACGTGAGGCTGCAGTGGCAGCCACGGTGACAGCCTGGCAGAGAGGGGACATGGTCTCAGCCCGGGAAGGAGCACCCTGGGTGGGTGAAGACAGGCAGGGGGGATTTGGTCTGGCTCCATGGCAAACCGGGGGGGGTGCCCGGGAGACCCCTCTCTGCTCCTGCCTCATGAGTCTGGGGTCTTGGGAATCTCCTGCCAGCAGTCAGACCTTGCTGCACTGACCTTATGCTAATGCTGTGGATTCACCAAAGATCCTGTCTCCCTTCTGATGCTGCCATGAGAAGCCATATATCCACTATCGGCTCCCTAAAGCCCTTCAGTCGTCCCTCAGAGGTGCCAGGCTTTCCCTGAGCTTCGGAATAGCCCCCCTCTTCACTTCACATACAAGTTCCTTTGGCAATGGCAGGACCTTACACTATATTTCAGAGGTAAGAACACCTAATTCTGCCATTTTTGACCTGGAAATACCTTACCCGTACATGTATCAGTCATCCAGAGGTGCACTACCAGGTATGCCCCTGCAAGTCCTGCCCTGGTGAACACTACTACATTTTATATCATCTATTTTCATCCCTCTTTTGCTTTCAGCCTCGCTGGTCTGTCAGCATCCTTGTCCCCCTGCTTGCTCCTGCCCCCTCTCCCTGCCCTTTCGCACCTGAACTCCAAGCCCAGGAGAGCAAGACAGGTCTTGTTTTGGGGTTTTTATGTTAACAGAAGCATCAGCCATACAGCCAGGAGCCTCCCACCGCTGCCTGGACTGATTTATTTGCAGTGGCCAAGGCTGAATGGAGGGACCGTGCACGGGGATGGATGGGGACTGCATCCTCCCTGTCCCCAGCCCACCCACCCATTACATCTGTGGCTGCAGCCCCTGTGGAGGGGGGCTCAGCCCCACTCAGATCCGCATGGGGGGAACCACCTGCTCAATGGTCCTTCTAACACCCTATCAGTTGTCTGGCTGCTGGCTTTACTGGCCCTCAAAGTGGATCAGCGCTAATATGAAGCCATATGTTTGTGTCCGGAGAGGCTCAGGCATGCGCTGGGGCTGGGCTTCCCTCCTCGATGCCACCACAGTGGGCAAAACTGGGCTGAGCTGGGCACTGGGACCACTGGAGCCTGTCCAGGAAGGGGCTGGGATGGAGCCCTGCTCCCACACGGCACCTCAGGTCTTCAAAAATACACGACTGAGACCCCAGCATCACACATTTCATCTCCTGATGACCTGAGGGCGTTGCCACAGAGGGTGTCACCTCATATCACCCAAGGAAAAGCTGTGTCGGTGGCCCTAAGAGAGGCGAGCTTTTCACTGCAGCTAATAATCCCGGCCAGGGCAAGATAAGAGATGCTATAGAAACTCCTCCAAGCTGGAGAACAGCTGCGCTAAATCCCTTTAGTCCTCAGCAAGACATTTGTTTACAGGGAGAGTAGATTTTATTACCCAGGGCTGTCTAGTACAGGCTGTTCATGGGCTCCCAGTCCACCCCCCCGCGGCGCTGGCCTGGGTCCCTCCGTCCCCTTGACAGGGGGGGCACGGGGGCTGCAGCAGGAAAATGGACTTGGTTTGGGTCAAGATGGGTTTTCAAACCCGAGATGACCTCTTTTGCTGGGAAGAGGTCAGTTGTCTGGAGAAGGAATGAGCTGGGTGCCAGGGTCAGCTTCCGTGACACCAGGGCTGAGCACCCTCTCTGATGGCTGCACGTGTGACACTGGTTGCCATCAGCCTGGCTAAGGCTGGGATCAGCCTCATCCCTGGGGACGGTCCCGTCCCCTGGTACAGGGCATGCCACGAGGATACCCTGGGTCTCCCTGGAGCAGTTGGTGATACCAGGAGGGATCTCCTCCTGTCCCTCCTCCACGGGGACTGGAGGACCCCAAATCCAGCTCAGTTCTCCTCCCCTCTCCCCACTGATGTCCAGCCCAGGGCTACGGGCAAATCTCAGCCCTCAGCACTTCCAACCAGCTCCTGCCTCCTGCTGCCTTGCAATTACAGCCTTTAAACCATTAACCCCAGCTGGTAATGGGAACAGGCCACAGGGAGGCAGGGGGACAAGAGCCAGGCTTGGTGTGACCCTCTCCAGGTCCAGTCACTCCTGTCTGTCCCTCCAAACAAGGCTGAGCCACAGGTTTTCCCCGCTGGAGGTGGCATGTACCCCACACTGGCACTGGGAACAGGATCCGTGCGGCGACAGGCTGTTCCAGACAGAGCATGGAGCACCACGTATGGCTGATCCATCTATGCATCGGGGAGGGCTGCGGCTCCCCTGTAAAGTGGGGGCGGAAGCGATAGCGGGTTCAGATTTCTCCTCTCACCTGTCGCTAAATCAAAGGCCATTTGGATTTAATCTCCGGGAGAGACAAGTTTAACCCTCTCCTGCATGGCTGGGTGTCCCCACGCCAGGGTGAGGACTTGCCTCACCAACCTCTGATAGAGGGCTCACTGCCAGCCCTCTCCTCCCCTCTCCCGATTTTGCCTGGTCTCCCAGCCAGGGATCATTCCGGCTGGGAGAAGCGATGTTTCACCCCATGAGACCATCGCCCTTCTCATTACTGGCAGCTTCCATCTCACCTTCTCAGCTGGAACACCAAAAAGCCCTGCTGAAAACGCCACTGCTCTCACGTACACCATGAATTTAACCATGGGTAGAAAGGGAGGCAGGGGCACGGGCAGGTGGGGTGGGGTGGAAGCATCCTGCAGGCACGGGCTGCTTTTGTGCCCTGTGGTGGGGTGCTGGGTACCCCATCGCAGGAGTCAGAGACGTGTCACCTTCCACCAGCTGGCCCAGACGGTGCTGCAGACTATTTGCCACCACATTTCAAAGGATGCTTCACTGCCTGGGAGCTATGGGCAAGGCACATCGCTCCCGTCAGCTTCTTGGAAAGCTTCACCCAGTGTGACCACACGATTCTGATCTGCTCACTGGGCAGCACAGGTTACTGGGGCACCGCGTCCGGGACTGGAGCAATGCCCAGCCAGAGAATATCGCTCCTGGCTTCCTCCGTGTTTACTGTTCCCTCTGAACCGTGACATGCTGAGCATTGAGATATGAGCTCCCCAAAGCCACATCCAGATTTCCTCAAGTTTGCAGATCGTCCTACTTCTCAGGACATCTCAGCGCTGCCGTGGAGCCGAGTCTGGGAGCGGAGCCGGGAAGCTCTCTGCTGATGGGAAAGGTTCTCTCTTCTTCTGCGTTACCCCTCGCACAGTCACTTTTAAGGCACCTAACATAAGGTTTGCTAAGTGAAATAAAAGTGAATGTTTGCAAAAGATGCTGCAAAACTCGGCAGAACATTAGGAGCATTATTTGGGAGAGCTCAGCTCACACCCCTTCAGCAGAGGAGCTCCGTCCCTCCTGTGTGTGGGCTCAGAAGCACCACAGCATCCCGTGTCCTGGGCTGTGCACAGCAGCGGGAGGGGAGCATGTTACTCGTGCAGAGCCCAGTTTCTCCTGTGTCAAGTGCTGCTGGCTTTTTCCAGGAGGAAAAAGGCTCTGACTCCCTCCTATATCCTCCTCCCTGCACCTCTTGCTGCTCCCCATCTCTCCCCCACCAGCACACAGTGGGAAGCAGCAGTGTACACACCATTTTCCAGCATTCTGCCCCAAACCACCCTCTCTTGAGTACTAAAGGCTGCCCAGCCTGCGGGGGCCATACTCAGGTGGGGGCTGGCTGGTGTTTCAAGCTGGAGTCACTGCTCTGGCAGTGCCCTGGCACTGAGACCTTGGGGACCATCCCTCATCTCCTCCCAGGGGTATCTCACCGCTTGGCAGCCGTTGGCCCTGCAGAAGGTTGGCTTTGTGTTAAGGTTGACCAAGGATCCTCTTGTCATGTCTCCAAGCACCCCTTGGTCCAGACCTACCTGTGATTGCTGGGTGTGGGGTTCCACCTGCCCCAAACCCACCCCCAGCTTGCTCATGCCCCATCCCAGCCCCTGCCTATCACTGCTGTTGTCTCTTTGTCCTTTCTCCCGCTGCCTGCACTCCTCCCTGAGAGCAGCTTGGGGCTGTTCTTCCTCCCTGCTGCCTCTGTCCTTCCCTCCCTGCCTCCTCCGGGCGTCACGGTCTCCTCTTCCGTGGGCACAGGCTGTGGCTCCAGGCTGGCAGAGGCTTTGCCCCCGCCATGCTCCAGTCCCCACGGGTGCAGCGTGTCCCCTCGCTGCAGGATCCAACACTCCACCTGAATTGCTAAACCCCACGGGGGACGCATCCTGGACGGTCCTGCTGAAGTTAAAAGCCATCTCAGCTCCACTCACCATCCCAGTGGGTTCCCATGGTCCAATGCACGGCTCACGGGATGCAGAGATTTTCTGTGTTCCCCCCTCTTCAAGTGCCCCCTCGAACCTCTCCCCGAGGAAAACACAGGCTTTAATTATTATTACTTTTGATAATACCTCACTCAAGGCAGCTGACCGAGCCCTCCTTGAACAACACGGTGTTTAAACCCATCATTTTGGACACAAAAGGCTGCAAGTGCGCCTGGAAAACAAGTCGCTGCATCCATCCCTCTCTGGTTTCTTCCCTTCCTTGCACACAGCCCCCTCCCCGCTCTGCTTTCCCCGCTGTCAGTGGACATAAGCTAATACGGAACAAGATATTCATGCAAAAGGCCTTTGGAAATATTCATTGCTCATCTCTTAACAAGATTACCCCTGAAATCCTCCATTGCTCTGAGGGAGATTTAAAGCCTTTCAGGCTCTCGGTAACCATAGCAGCACAGATGTGAAAACTAAGGGGAGACAACTGATGTGAAAAATCACCGGGGATGTACAGACAGGCTGTGTGCCACTGCAGCTTCTCCTCCGCAGCATGTCTCTTTGTCTAACCCTGGCCAGACCGTGGAGGACACATCTCCTCTTTGCCAAAGGACACTGGTGGTGATGTGACCTAGCAGTGGCTCCCAGGGTCACCTCCCTAGCCACAATTTGGGAAACCCTCCATGGCTGGCGTTGCTGCTCAGCATTTCCCAGTGTGTCTATCAGCTCCTTCCCCACAGGGAGCTGGCAATAATGGGGATGGTTTAGAGCCAGGATGGAGTGTTTGGAGCCCAGGGTCCCTGTTCCCTCCTGCCACAGGTTCCTCCTTCACCTTGGGCACCTGTAAGAGAGACACTGGGTGTTGTGAGGTTGAACAAACCCATGTTTTGAGGCCCTTTGGAATGAAACACTGGGAAAGGGAGCAGCAGAGGGGGCATTACACAGGTTCCCGGTACCTCCCGAGGGCTGGCTGAGCCCTGAAGAGCTTCACCAGAGCCAGCTGGGAGAAACCACAGGAAAATCTTCTCACGTCCTCTCTTGAAAACCCCTGTCACTATGTCTATCTAAGCAGAAAGAAGATTAACCAAATGCATTCCTAATTTTAAAAACAAGTGGTTTTGGCTTTAAACAGCTTCCAGAACTGGGGTTCCTCCTGTGCTTTGCTTTTGCGCCAATGCTCATCACGCTTTGCTTTCTTGCCATCTTTGGTTCTTCATTTCCACTGATGTCAATGGCACACCAGACACAAAAACCCCAACCACCGCTTCATTCATGTGCCTAAACCTGGCACCTTCAGCTCATCCACCCCTTCTCCTGGTTTTTGGTCCACCAGGGTCCTACAGCCGTGCCATCACAACTTCTGCATCCTCAGCTCTTTCCAAATCCTGTGGCTCAGTTCTTGGCATTGCCTTTGGACTCTCTTCATGGCACATTATGTCTCTCCAGAAAGAGCTTGAAGTTGGCAGGTTGAAGGTGCATCATCAGATGGTGCAAAACCCCTCAGGGAGCCATGGACACTGGGGATTTTGGACACCAGTCTCACTGCCAGCCCTGTTAGGAACCCAGCCTTCCCCTTCTCTCCGGGCAGGCTGAACCAAGCACAGGACTCACCCCGATGTAGTCTCTTGGCTCTCTGGGGAATAAGATCAGACAGGGAAAGCTCTTAACGTGGCTAAAATGTAACGATAATTAGGGCATTAAGAGGCAGGAATAATTCTTGTGAAACGGGCTTTTGAAATCCACAGAAATTCTGCCAAAACTAAATGCTGAAACTGGCACTTTGCCATGGAAAGAAAACCAACTGCACTAACACTACAACAACTAGTCCAAAGCTAGAAAAATCCTCACGTGCACAAATTTGGGATAAAAACTTAATTTGAACTTTCGAGCAAGTTCTCTTTGTGTTTGCACTTCGCATAAATCAGCTTCTGAAACAACTCCAGCATGAAATGAGGATGGTGACAGCTGAGGAAACACACCCAGACGGGGTGACCTGCACCTCTAAGAGTAAAACCCACCTCCAGACTTGATGCTCATCCACGTGGAGACGGGGACGGACACACATCCCACCTCTCCGCCCGATAAACCAACTAACCAACCAACCAACCCTTCTGGGTCAGAGTTTTGCTGATGCTGGGTCTCAGCCAGCGTTCCCACCCATGACTGCTCCCGGAGACCGCGATGCATCATTTTTCAAGGAGATTTTTCTTTCCCCTCAGGTTAAATATTTCATAAAATCGCAGAGTAACTGACAGCTGGATGTGGAGGTTGTGACGCAGGGGTTTCAGGGAGATCTTATTTTTCCCCTGAGGTCGAACACTTCATAGGCTTATGGAAGAGTTGGGTCCTCCTTTGCAAACAAGTCCCCAGCCTTGGTGCAAGGAACAGGATTGGGTGACGAGCCAGCCCCTGCCACCTCTGTCCATGAGCCACCCAACGGTTTGGGGACCCCCACCCTGCTCCCCTGCTGCCAGCAAGCACACGCCAAGTACCAGAGGTTAATCCCCAGGGAGGAGAGAAGGGCAGGAGGGCTGGTGCAGCGTGAGGGCAGCGATGCTGCCGGCTCCCCGGTGCTGCCGGCGGCAGCGGGCGATGCGAGCGCGATGTGCAATGTAGCGTGGTGCTCTCCAGGGCTGGAGTGGCTTTCCAGGACTGAGCTGCCCGGATTGGTCCGGAGCATCCCGCTCTCCTCCCTCCCCACCTCCTCCTTTCCTTCAGCACCCTCAACCCACCGCAGATTGGACAGCCGGGTGCCACATGGCAGAGAGGAACCAAGATAAAAGATGAGCTGGACTTGGGGACTGTAGCCTCCACGGCAGAACAGCCGGAAGAAGTTTGCAGGGAGGTGGCACCAAACTTCCCTGGCTGCCTTGAGCTGGTGCAGGGGAGGACAGACAGACGGACACCGGACACCGGTGCTGCAGCCACCCAGAGACACTCAGGTGAGCGCCAGCTGCAGAGCATCCCGTCCCCTCTGCACCCAGCCATGTCCCCAGTGGTGAAGGAGAAGAACCACGTGCGCTTGGTCTTCTTGGGTGCTGCCGGCGTGGGCAAGACAGCCCTCATCCGCCGCTTCCTGATGGACACCTTCGAGCCCAAGCACCGGCGCACCGTGGAGGAGCTGCACAGCAAGGAGTACGAGGTGAGCGGGGCCACCGTCAAGGTGGAAATCCTGGACACCAGTGGCAGCTACTCCTTCCCGGCCATGAGGAAGCTCTCGATCCAAAACAGTGATGCCTTCGCCCTGGTCTATGCCGTAGATGATGCCGAGTCCTTTGAGAGTGTCAAGAGCTTGCGGGAGGAGATCCTAGAGGTGAAGGAAGACAAGTTCCCTCCCATCGTGGTGGTTGGCAACAAGGCGGAGAGTGGCGGTGAGCGGCAAGTGCCGGTGGAGGATGCCCTGTCGCTGGTGGAGCTGGACTGGAACAGCCGCTTCGTGGAGACGTCAGCCAAGGACAACGAGAACGTCCTGGAGGTCTTCAGGGAGCTGCTGCAGCAAGCCAACCTGCCCAGCCGGCTCAGCCCCGCGCTCTACAAGAGGAGGGAGACGTTGCCCAAGGAGCAGGCGCTGAGGCCACCCATGAACAAGACCAACAGCTGCTCGGTGTGCTGAGCCGGCCAGCCTGGGGCCGGGAGGAAGGCGCTGGCAGCAGCGGCACCGGCTGGAAAAACTCAGGTGGGCTGGGTGGGGAGAGGCACTGCCTTGGCCAAAACCATCCCTGCTGCCTCCCACCCCTTCCCTCCTCTTCCCCACTCAGCCCACGGGCACCGGTGAGAGTTGGAGATGACAAGGAGGAGGGACTTGGAAGGGATGATGGTCACCCAAAGGGCACGGGGAGAGTGTGAGTGCCTGAAAAGACAAGAGGGGTACCTGGGGGACCACCGTTAGTCAGCCAGGATGTCGTGTCCCTGCCAGAGAGAGCTTGCAGGCAGGAGGCAGGCAGGAGGCGCCAGAACAGCTCCTCACGTGCCGGGAATGGGGGACAAACAACGGGTCTTTGGCTGCATGTGTCAGAAGGCAGACATGGGTGCCGGTGCATCGCACCCCCCGGTGCTCCTCTCCCGGGTCTTCTCTGAGCCCTGCATCACTTCACCCCCCGCACCTGCATGTACAACCTCCTGGCACGGCTACGGTCACAACAGATCCAGTGTCCACAGTAGTTCTGGTTTCATACCTCGGGTAGGCATGTAGAGCATGCGATAGGGCAGTCTATGCACCTCGTCGGGTTTCTTTTTTCTATTTTTGTGGGTTTTTTTAAGCATTCCCAATAAACACGTTGTTGCAAAGGGGAGCTGGGAAACGCCTGGCTTTCTTTCTCCTGTACTTCAAAAGCTGCAGTGCCCCGTACCAGTGTTTTACACCCAGACCCCTTATCACCACCTTTGCTTTCCCTCCTCCATCCTGACGTGGAGCATCCTGGCACTGGCAGAGCCTCCCCAGCTCTCCAGCCTCTCCAGTGGGGTCAGGACATTTGGTGTTATGATTTTCCTGACGATTTAACCACTGAAGTTTTTCTCAAGCATGAATAACTAAAAAGAAAACGGCTCTTTCTTCTCACACCAAGTGCAGAAAAGAACAACAGCCATTAAAAGACAGCTGACCCACTGATATAAACCCCAGAAACACATTAAAAGGGGATAATAAAAGGAGTGGGAGAAGGGCACGGAAGGGCAGCGTTTGCTGTGCTTTAGCATGCTCTGCACTGATTTACTCACCCCTTGCACTGCCCGTCCCTGCTGTGACAAGCATTCAACCTGCTCAGCAGCCACACAAACACAATAAATAAAGATATTAAAGCTTTGGGGGATTTAAGAGTCATTCACCCTGATCCAGGTGCAAGGGAGCTGGGCAGTTTGGGGTTCCTGGCTTTCAGAAGCCCAGCACGGTGTGCTCCTGCCCAGCCAGGATGGGCAGGCTGAGGCAGAATCGTGCCCAGACATCCCAGTCCCTTCCCAACTCAGAAAGACATCCCCGTGGGGGTCTCCCACTGCCATCACATCCCCCTGTGGGCACTGGCACGATGACAATGACCTCTGAGAAGGTGAAATCCTTCTCCAGGAGCCCGTGGT